>MU160731.1:39008-50810 GCA_015888305.1 Antheraea pernyi | reverse complement strand
CTCTCATAGAAAACCGACGTGAAGTAACAGTGCTTGCATTGTTGCGTTTCGATGGGTCAGTGAAAGCGCCGGAGGCGCACCTCCCCTCCCCTCTCCTCTCCCTCTCCTAACCCTTCCCTTGCGACTCCTCTGGTGTTGTTAGTGTCCATGGACGGTGGTGATCACTTAACATCAGGTGACCCACCTGTTCGTTTGCCACCTATGACATAAAAAAAGATCTAATATCAAACACTTATAAATTAATTATCATATTTCAATCTACATCTACAAATGTACAGTGAAAATATAGTTCCCTTGAGGTTTAGTCAAGTTTTTTGTCTGACTATGCTATTGGTCTGACGAGTTTCACCGGACTATCCGAAAGTACTGAACGTATGGACATCGGGCGACGTACGACAAGTGACCATTCGATGGAGATTTTTTTGTAGATGGTTTCAGGTTATTTATTTTTTAGATTTCATTAAACCTTTGCCAACTTTAAACGGGCAACCGTTAAATAATGTGTATAAATTAAAATCGATGCAAATAACTTCGATCTTCAATCCATCTTAAACGACTGTGATTGTTTACTGGCGGATACATAAGAAATTAAGCTACTAATGTCTTAACGCCTCCGCAATGCGCTCACTTACCGCTACCGCGACCGGCTCACGCTGTCTTTGTTTCGCAAGTCTAACCTTACCGAACCGAGACGAAACTGTTTTGTTTTAACTTAAAAATCATCAAGTTGGTAATATTCATAATTACCAATGATTGTAAGCGGTCGGCGAGCGCATCTCTGTTGTGGTGGCGTTAATACGTAAGTACCGAGATCAACTTTAATCGGACCAGGCAAACTATATAAGAAGCCATATCTGTAAATCAGAAATTGATTTTCTAGTTTTTAAGCATACATTAATCTTATTTTAGACGGAAACGTTGCAAACAATTTTGCGTGTTATTACAAAAAAGTTAAATACGTATTAAATACTTGGTTTAAACAAGTTTCCTAATAAATGCACCGCGCTCGCCCGACGCAAGTTCTCTTTATCCTTTTTCACAAGTCTAACCTAACGTAACCAAAGCGAGACAAAAGAGCAAGATGGCGAACATTCAGCAACCACGGTGCATTTAATATAAGACCTTTTTAAAGCCAGGTTCAATACGTATTTAACTTTTTTGTAATAACACCGTTAGCGTTCTACGAATTATCGAATATAATGTCGTATTACGTAACTTTTGAAATATCGAAGTTATGAGTTGTTCAATGTTATATAAAATTATTTTCTCACAAGATGTAATTACAATGCTTCGGCTATCCGATACTAGATGTCGCTGTCGTTTATTATGGCTTGTTTTACATCGCGGTGTCAAGATCGTTTTCCGTTTGGCCATACCCAATTGTAATTCACGAATAAATAAATCCTACTCATATAATAACACGCACATTGTTTCATTTCTATATATTACTGTATGAATGAATAAGCAATAGTGGTAGATTTCAGGGAACTCTCTCATGAGTTATGTTCAAATATATTTATAGCAAGTTTTTCTCGCCTTTTTCCGATTCTCCAGTTCTGTTTGACGAATTATTGTTATTCCAACAAGATCATATAATTTTTTCCCTGAAAGTTTTACACATACTTAAGAAATTTTGTTTCCCATAATAAAAACATGTTTATGGGATGATTCCGTGGAATAACGGATATATTGAAATTGAATATCAGTCGTAAACTGCGAACAAGGTGAATTGAATATTGCATGAGATAACATATAAATGGGGAAATCGATTTTCGCGATATTACTGATTTATGTATAATAAAAGTTAACATTATAATAAAATTATCACAGGAATTTTGTTTCCTTTTCATATGTATGGACTGTCACATACGTCATAGTCTTTCTACACTGGTTCATCTCATTTAATGTATGTAGGTAAGCACGTACAAACTGCATCAAGAGAGTGATATTGAATTACGGAATTTTAAAATAATATTTTTATGTTGAATAGGCAAAATACACTACCTAATACTTTCTTTAGCTACGTTGAGCAATCTTTGGTTGGAGAAAAACTTATGAGTTCGCGTCAGTGACAATGCTAGTGCAGTTTAACCGACAGGCTCGCGACGTATAAGTGCACGTCCAGATTGGACGCTACAATCGAGCGTCGAGGCGTGGCGTCGCGTCCGACGTTCGTTTCAAACGTATGCATTAATACGTGAGTGTCCTGAGTGGCGCGCGAGCGTCGCTCTTGGACGCTGGACGCCCCGCTGGGCGCACCGCCGAACGCCGACGCATTCAGGCCGTACACTAAGTGTAGGACCAGAATGGATGCTACAATCGAGCGTCAAGCGTGGCGTCGCGTCCGGCGTTCGTTTCAAACATATTCTTGGACATTTCTATTGTTCTTGGACGCTGAACGCGCCGCACGCGACACTACGCTCGACGCTCGATTATAGCGTCTACTCTGGACGTACACTTACACTCGCGCCAGACTACCGACTCGCAACGTGTAATACAGCGGCCTGTGTCCTACATTATTATCCTAAATTATTAAATTTAAAAAAATTAGACTATGATTGATTTCAAAATTCAAATAAGGACACAATTATTACATTTTTTTGAGTTTTCACTTCTGTCGGTAGTTTTTTAAACTAGATATTGTATATCATGAAATAAATGACATTTTGTTATTTTATGCTTCATATTCCACCATAATTTATTAAGTTTGTAAGTTACAATATTATTCAGTTTGTTTTTACAGAGTATATAATATTTAATCTACAAATATAAAATAGTAGACGTAAGGATCGGGAAGTATAATTAACAAAGACTCCTAAATAAAGGTTTCTATTAGAAAAACACTTATTAAATCAATTATAAAAACAAAAACTTCTATTTTATAATTATACTAGCGGGAACTCAAAAAAAAAACTTGACAAATTATATATCTAAACCTCCCTCGTGCATCAATCTATCTACTGGTGAAAACCGCATAAAAATCCGTTCAGTAGTTTTTGAGTTTATTGTGAACAGACAGACAGACGTGACAGAGGACTTTGTTTTTACAATATGTAATGACTTTTTATAATAGATATATTCTTACGAAGATTTATTCGCGATTACCATTTCTATCAATTAGAATAACTGTAGGTATAATTCTCCAAACCATATTATTAATATGAACCGATAGAATTGTTTTCGTTATACACTGTGATAGATAATCGTCTGAGGAAATAAATTATAGCTCTACATTTATTCTTTAGGTAAGACTACGAAAGCCACCTGGTTATAGTCTTCCAGGCAATTTAACTCTAGTAAGTGACGCAACCAAACGAACTGGGTCCCAGAGTTTTCTTTTTCGACGTTAATTAATCAGACGCCAGGTGAGGTCACAATAAATTGGCACAATGTATTAGAACTACGAACGTTCACCCGTGGTTAATGGGCCTGCTCCAACTTGTCTCGGCGTATCCTCGAGAGCCACTCAAGTAACACGATTACTTTTTATTTTTCTTCTTTGTCATCTCCCATAAAATAAAATATAAATGCGAAAGTAAATGTGATGTGGAACAAATTGGTTTTATAATGAACAAAAGTTCAAGTACCAATAAATTAATATTAATTGTAAACTAGATGCAATAAATAGACATATCTTTCTACTTACATAAATCTCATTATAACACAATTATATTATTCTCTGGATTTATCAGCGTATGAGAATTAACATAATCAAACTAATAAATTAGGATCAATAAAGCTCACATTGCTAACATTATATTATAATCAAGTGGCATGAACTTACGTGTATACCTTATCATTTTTTGTATAAGATTACCAACTCCCAGCCTGTTTATATTAACAAAGATAATGAGGCCAGACTTTCAAATATATAATACAATATAAATATATCACATTACTATCTCTAGTTGAATTAGATAATCGCTCCGTAATAATAGAACAGGTGGACGTGTACTTCAAAGTTTAAATGCTCGCAGTTGACCATCAGTTTCTAACTTTTGGGATTTGTCCAAATCAGAGGATAATTTCTAATATAACTAACAAAAATAGATTATTTAATACATTTTTATATTTGATAACAGAAGAGTAAATTATATTTCTCATTTAATATTTTAATGTAGATATAGAATTATTTTTCTTCGACCTTAATTTATAATGATGGGTTTAAATCTTCTATCAACAATAACTAGATAAAGAATCGGCGCGAAAAATACGTCTCGGTAAATAAAAGCTCACTTGAAACGTGTGCCCTTATTTTGTTTAGTTTGTTTGAAACACAGCCAGTGTAAGCCCGTTTCACATGCCGCAGTGTATTCAAAAGATGCAAAAATAATACCCAAAAAATCAATTTAACGGCCGGAGTATCTTACTTTTGCTAAATACATGTTAAATAAGTTATATTTTAAGCTAACAGATAATATCAAATTTTAAACAAAATTACCGATTTTAAACCTGTGATACACATGTTTGGCCTCGCCAAGCACAAACATGAAGGCGTTTTATGTGGAAATCCCATCATTAAGTATTTTATTGGACGTTAATTTGTACTTTCGCCCGGAATTGATTGGCTCCTCACGTCACGTCTCACGTCTCACTGCAACCAAAAACGTTTGATTTTATTTGGTTTATGTATACCTGACAAAGTTGATACTTATAATAGACAGAGGGAAGAAACATTAGATACTGAATTAAAAAAAAAAACAATTGAATACGTGATATAATCTATATTAATTAATTTGTATCAATAATTTTATCCAGATTCAGATAGATTCTCCAACACGATCTTATTCGGCTGCGTATTAATTTGAATACAAGCATTAAATTTTCTGTTCGAGTTATTCCGTGTTATGTAACATTTTCCATCCATATGAATACCTTTATTCGGATTTCATTCTATAATCGTTTATCAGAAATTATTCACCAAGTGAATACATTTAAAAGGATCGAATTTCTATATAAATTTCCATCTGAACCAATCCTGGAAAACGTGGTTATTATAATCCGATCGATATAAATGACTGTTGGGTGTTCTGAATTCTTATAAACGCTAAAAAGAGACGAATTCAGATTCGTTTTTATTCGAAATGAAGTTAGTTAGTATTCGTTGGTTGAAAAATTGGAACATATTTCGTGAAAACTGTAAGATTATAATATCAACAAATATGCATATAAATTACATGTATACGCATATATGAAGTTTATATGTATAGTTACTTGCTCGAATAGTTTGTTAGATAGATTCAATTCATGGAAGTAAAGTAACACCAAAATCGAGTTTCAATTTGACTATTTGTGCAACCGTGCGTTAGTAGTTGTAATTTCGTCTGAGTTGTTATAAGTAAAGCTGGACTATACATTAATTGATCTAAATAATATACACTTAAACCTTCGATCAACAATAACTAGATACAGGGTCACGTACAAAATCGATGCTAAAAGCCGTCCGCGTAAATTACTTATGTGTAGCTATTTTTTACTAAGAAAAGAAGAAAAAAAAGTTTTAAAACAGTTTTAAGTTCAACCTAATTACAACCTTAACACCTAGTAATAAAGCTACAAATTTTCAAAATATTATCTAATACTTACGATAAAACGAGTAAAGTAATAAATTACTCCCCTCACAAATGAAAACACAACATAAACAACATTTAGTGTGAATTCAACCTTAACACGTAATGAATAAAGTACGTTTTCCCGTTATTGTGCGAACAAATATCTTGATATCGATGAAAAAAAAAGCTCAAAATAAGTTACTATGAATTATATTCTGATTTTATTTTTAAACTTTATAGATTTTATCGTTGACGATAAATGCTAAACATAGCGAGGACTGGCTCTCAAATGCAGCTGCCGAAATACACCAAGGTACTTGGTGACTAGATTTCAATTTGAGGGTGGTAGCTAACGAGCTGATTTTATTTTTATACTTTATGGATTTTATCGTTTACGATAAACGCGAAACATAGCGAGGACTGGCTCTCAAATGCAGCTGCCGAAATACACCAAGGTACTTGGTGACTAGATTTCAATTTGAGGGTGGTAGCTAACGAGCTGATTTTATTTTTATACTTTATGGATTTTATCGTTCACGATAAACGCTAAACATAGCGAGGACTTGCTCTCAAATGCAGCTGCCGTAATACACCAACATGTACTTGGTGACAGGTTTTCAACTTGAGGGTGGTAGCTAACCAGGTGGACTTAGAGAAAGAATTACATTAAAAATATTTTAAAAATTAGCTTCACCCGTGACTTTGTCCGCGTGAAATGGCTACTTTGGGCTAACGCAACGGAAGCTGAGCCCACCTCCCCTCGCCTCTCCTCTCTCCTCACCCTCTCCCTCCCCTAACCTTCCCCCCAAAGGGTGGTAACGCACTTGCGACTCCTCTGGTGTTGTTAGTGTCCATGGACAGTGGTGATCACTTAACATCAGGTGACCCACCTGTTCGTTTGCAACGTATGACATAAAAAAAAGCTCTGAAAAGGAAAAAAAATAAATTTGAGACATTCTTCATTGGTGCTCCGCTCCTATTAGTCTTAGCGTGATGGTATATAACCCATAGCCTTCCTCGATAAATGAGCTATGTAACACTGATTTTTATTTTCAAATAAGACCAGTGGTTCCTGTGATTAGCGCGTCCAACCAAACAAGCAAACCCTGCAGCTTTATTAGTATAGATTTTAATTTAATTTTATATTTTGAATATCAATTACGATATTTGAAAATGGAACTCTATGACTTTAAAATGCTGTTTATTTCATATATGTGTTACTAGGTTTTGCATGTTGGCGCTATTATAAATATTCTGTCTCTACGTTACCATGAATTTTATTCGTGAAAATTTTCTTAGTATGATTCAGTACGAGTACAAATGTATTTTGACACCTCAGCAGACTCTCACTCACTTTTGGCAGCGAAGCACCATGCAGGTTGACTTTTTGTTAAAATTGACTCAATAAACAACACTATATAATTTGATTTAACTCTGGTAGCATCCTAATATATTAATTAATAAATGGAATATATATATATATACCATCTGCGTAACTATAGAATGTATTGCCATATCATTTCTACAATCACAGTAAGTATCAAATAATAGTCTTTGAAGGATAGGGTTGTATGTAAACATAATACATACGCTAAGTTACTTTCGGGAGGGCAACAAAAGTGAAAGGAGACATCACCCTCCTTTCTTTATTATCTACATCCATTCCAAATCAGATGAGCAACGACATTCGATTTCCTTATTTGTATGTTTTCTGTCGTGAGATTCAATTCACCTTTGTTCCCAATTTGCTTCCATTTCCTCGCGAGAATATTCGTAGCATTTTCACAGCGAACGACGTTTATTTTTTCGTAATGAAAAATCATTTTTTGACTTTTCTCTTCTTATTAACTTATTACAAATTCTCGAAAGTCCCGGTAAGATGTCTTAACGCTTCAACGAAATGAATTACACGGAATAAAGCCAGTACTCATTCAATTGTAATATTTCAGAGGTTATAAATCATCGTCAAACAGAGCTGGCGGGCACGGAGGGTGTGAAAAATCTCCGTAAATTTCTATTACATTACAACTGTTACAAGTATTTGAGTTCTTTGTACGTACACGAATGATGAATTTACGAATTTGGTGAAATCAAATATAATATACCTACTAGTAAACAAGCCCAGTTTCCTACGAGTTGATTACCAATGTAAAAATGATCCGATTATGTATATAGTAAACGCTTCACTTCAGAATTGTTGCACTTATTGGTTAATTCTTTTTTGTTATGTAATTGTCAGAAATTTTTTTATAATAAAAAAAATTGTTGAAAATAAAAACACTGTGCTGTAAATATACACGATAGAAATGAAACTTTTGTAGTAAAGGGATTAAAAAAAAATAAAACAATACAATAAAAAGCCACGCAGTATTCCCAGGCGGTCACCAATCCAAATGCTAACCGCGCCTGATGAAATTCACACAGAAAGAAAAAAAATGTTTAAAATTCTCCATAAAAAGGGGGTGAGTGAATCAGAAGCTAATAGGGCGAATTTCAAAAATATTGACATTCAAATGTTCAGTTGCAATTTCATTTTATTACATAGTTGTACTGTAATATTTATCCCTTTAAAAAATCAATGAGCTATGATCGAATGTCGACCACTGGACGCCCACTAGTATATAGTAAATGCATCACTTCAGAATTATTTCACTTATTGATTAATTCTTTTTTTGTCTTGTAATTAGGACAAGGACCTTGTCAGGACAAAGTTTGTAAGAAAAAAAATGTTTGGAAAAAAACACTGTGTCGTAAATACACACGATAGAAGTGAAATTTTTGTGGTACAGCGAAACATTTTAATTAAAAATACTCCATACCACCACAGTCACCCATCCAAGTACAAACCGCACCGGAAGAAATTCGCGCAAAAAAGTTTAAAAAAACCCACATGGTTAAAAAATCTCCCTAAAAATAGGGTGAGTGAGACAGAAGATGATAGGGCGAATTTCCGAAATATTGACAGAATTGACATTCAGTTGTTCACTTGCAATAGTTGTACTATAATAAGAATATTTGGTGCCATTTACTTTTGTAAGTACACCCGCGCGAAGCCAGGACGGGAGGCTAGTTAAGCTTGCTAAAACATGTCACACTGGGATAATGTAACAATCCTGAAGTTTCAATAAACTTTCGTCGAAAGCGATCAGCAATAATTTTATACGAGAAATAAAAAACCATCGTAAAACAATTTTGCCATTCCGTATTTTGAGTTTAGTATCTAAAAGTTTTTAAGTATTAGTTTTAGGCTCTAGAATAAGGCTCTCAAAGCAAATTATTTGGCGAATAATAAATTCAATTACTGTGTCAAGAAGGTTTTATTGATAAAAGTTTATTACAGGGTAGACCAGTATGTATTCTTCCATATATAAAAAAATACTGGGACTAGGACCGTGATAATTGTTTAACGGTGGTAGAGCTACGCTGAAGCTATTAATGGTTTCAGCATGAATGGGTCGGCTCGACCGGGGTAGTACCACCCTCTCGCAGAAAACCGACGTGAAGTAACAGTGACAGAAAACCGATGTGGAGTAACAGTGCTTGCATTGTTGCGTTTCGATCGGTCAGTGAGAGCGCCGGAAGCCCACCTCCCCTCTCCTTCCCCCTTTCCTTACTCTCACTCTCCCCCAAGACAGGTTGGCAACGCACTTGCGACTCCCCTGATGTTGCAAGTGTCTATGGACGGTGCTGATCACTTAATATCCGGTGACCCACATGTCCGTTTGCCTCCTATGATATAAAAAAAAAATGTCATATTTCCTTTTCCTTTTACACTGTAAGAGCACTAAAAAAGGATTTTTGGAAATTCGACTCTAACCTAAAGTGATAAGAAAGGGAAAATGTTAGTATAAAAATTCGTCATTTATCAACTTAGACCTATGAAAATTAGTATTAAGCAATATTAAAAAAAGACTATGTTTACATTCTTCCATTGATATACAAAAGCCCAAGATGCACACTTATCGTCGCACAGCCAGCACACAGAAATGAATCCATAATTTTGGATGACTCAGTCATTTCAAATAGTATCGCGTTGCTTGCGTCATTGTGAAATCAACTTTAAATCATTCAGGTAAGTTTAAATTTGCAAAATCATAAGTTTATCACATCACTATAACCACGTATGTATGTTGGGAAGTTTTACGGCCGGTATTGAGCGCTACTTTTATTCGAGATTGTGCGTCTTGGGTTTTTATATGTCAATACATTTTTTTCTAATTAAACAAATAGCGGTGACAGATGAGATGAAAGTTTGTATAACAGAAGTAAAGACATTATATTAGGTAAAAGTAGTACCGAGACATGCCAAAATTATGTTAACGTGAGCGAAGCTGCAGGCAAAATGTATATTCTATAATAACAGATTATATTATCACGTTGTAAATAAACTGGTGAACGTGAGCTGAGTATATACGTGTGTGAATTTCAAAGGTAAGCAGCTGTACATTCTCGAGACAAATCCGTATCACGGGCCTTAAACCTCAGGTCGTCTAGACATCGTATTTATAGTGAAGCTTGTTGCAAAAATTCAACACTTTTCAAGTAAAGCTATAATATATTTTTGAAATTCGATTGTTGTTTTGAATTGCTGAATATTTTATTGTATAGTAACAAGCCTCATGACATACAACACTTTCTTCCAGTTTACCAGTTGTATTGTGGAGAAATATAATATTATTCTACCGCGACTTCGTCTGTGTTGTTTATTATCTTAATACTATATTTTATGTAGAAAGGAAAGAGCATAAGCATCCCACTGCTTGTCCCACTTCTTTAAGACAAGAAAACATACATCGCTGAACGTGTAGTGCGTATAGAAATCGTAAGTTCTTAAAATAATAGTGAATGAAGCTGTCGTGACAGTATTTTTTTAGGTAAGGACCAAATAAAAGTAAGTAGAAATAAAAGAAACAACAGTTTATTTTGAAATCTATCCAGTAGCTTTTTAATGACGTGCACAACGGTAGACCGCTAAAACATTTATTTTTCTCGCTCTGTCTCTTTCTATTCCCTCTCCCCAGCAGCGTGGAACGTTTAACGCAACAGTGCTTTAATACCCCCTCCATGGTAACGTTAAACGTTTGACGCAACCTTGTTGGAAGTCGCATTAAAAGTTTCACTTCTACTAGGCCTGTAGTTTTTGCAAACACCAAAAGAACTTGGAAACGCTAATTTCGAATTATTATTGAACTGACAAAGGTTTGGGACAAATAGTCGAAGCTTCAATACGTAGGTATGCGACTATAGGAGTATTTCAAAACACTAGGTCGATCACAGTAGACAGTTAGCAACAACATTCACTTAATTACAGTTAGGGCAAACAGCCAGATCAGCTTGCAAAACGTTTCCAAACACACCGTGCAAAGGAACTCGTTGATGAGGAAAACAAGCAGAGCCAGTCGCTCGATGTCAAGACGTTAATTCGTTATCTAATTAGTCGAATTGCCTGAGGGCAGCGGCACGTCTCGCCTCGAACTGCACTAATGAACGGTATATACTTGCTTATATACTTGACAGTTCTTGTCATATTTACGTTGCTCTGTTTTGACACCTAGTTAACCAATAATTACAATATCTACTTGGGTATGATATTTCTTTTCACATCTTATCGTCTCTGAAAGGATCATTCTTTCTGTAAATACAGTTATCTCCTTGTTGAATAAAATGACTCATTTTCGGAAATTGTATTTAAATTTTACAATAGATTTAGACTTGCTTCATGTAAACATAAACCTAAGTTTTTACATTTTTTCTGGTATCATTCTTAATGTAGGTTCATTTCATATTTCATTTCGTTCATTTCCTATATTGCATCTGTTATATACATATTTTTTAATTTTAAACACATTGCGTGTTATTATAAATAAGTTAAATACGCATAGAACTCTTACTTAAAAAATGCATCTTTGCCAAAGCAGAGGCAGTTTATTGATGCCCTTCTTAAAGAAATCAGCTGGACGGAAGGCAACAAATTCTTCAAAGGCATTTTGTACTGCCTCTCGGGTATTGAATTTTTTCCCGGCAAGGAGTTATCCAAATTCTGGAAAAAGTAGTAGTCTGTAGGCGCAAGGTCTGGTGAATAGGGCGGTTGACGGAGAACTTCCAACCCCAGTTCTTGCAACTTGGAGACCGTCTGCTGTGCAGTATGAGGTCGCGCGTTGTCGTGCAGGAGCAGCGGAGACGAGCGATTGACCAATGCTGGTTGGAGATGTGCCAGCTTCTCCATCATTGTGTTCAGTTCTTCACAGTA
>MU160731.1:0-29445 GCA_015888305.1 Antheraea pernyi | reverse complement strand
AAAAATGAACCTCGCGGTCGTCCGAAGACTTTGGTCGACAATGACGAATTAAAGGCGATTGTGGAAGCTGATGATACACAATCTATGGCTAAGTTAGCAGCAGCTTTCGACGTTAGCGTCAAAACAATATTGGTCGATTTGCGTCAAATTGGCAAGGTAAAAAAGCTTGACAAATGGGTGCCCCACGAACTCAATTCGTGTCAAAAAAATTCGTGTTTTGTAGTGATAGTTTGCATACATCAGGCAATTGATTTTCATTTATATGTATAGATATGTAACAACAGTTACGCATCGTGGTTTTAAATTAATATTTGTGAGACGTATTTTTTCTACACTACCACAGAACAAGGAGTTTCATTGCTTATGCAAAATATTAATCTACAAACAGTTCTCACCAAGTTTGTGCTCTTAATATAAATTTTAAGTACTTACAATTTAAATTTAAAATTTTGCCATTTAAAATGCAAGTAAAAAAATCTTTTTTTTTTTCAAATTTCTAATACTTACCCGGCTTTTACAATATTTCAATTCGGTTTTATGGAACTTGTGGGGAATTTCACGCTTCTCAAAATATTGTATTTATTTTTTTGTGTAACTCGCAATGGTTCACCAGTAGGAGTCGTCAAAGTACACTTTTTGAAAAAAAAAAACATCTCTTAATTTTTCGAGCAAACCGCCAAAGGTAGGAAGAAAAAAAGAATTGACTCATAAAAAAAGTTATCCGACCAATGGGTTAATGAATTTACAGCCATATTTATTACTTATTCCTACACCTGCAACAATTTTTTTCACAAAATCCGGAAAATACAGACGCGGTAGATTTACATTGTTATTATTATAGACAATTGTAACTATCGTTCACTAAAATTCGTGTTTTGTAGTGATAGTCTGCATACATTAGGCAATCGATTTTCATTTATGTATATAGATTTCTAACAATAGATACGCATCGTGGTTTTAAATTAATATTTGTGAGACGTATTTTTTCTACACTACCACAGAACAAGGAGGTCCTCAAAGCCGGGGCACTTTTCCCCAAGAGGCAGCTTCTGTGTATACTCTATTGACATTTACTTTCCGTCAGTAAACATTGCGAGAGCGGTTGTCTGTCTTGCCTTCACCGCATAATGCCACTTTACCTTTTCCGCTGTTTTTGTTATCACAACTCCGATTTATGGAAGAAATATTTTCACATAGCACAAATTCGATGTTGTTTTTAAAGACCTTTTGTATATGGAAATGGATTATATGAATACTACACTATTAGTATGTGATACAGATGTGTACATCTATATCCATATATAAATAGGCAATGGGGAAACGGTCAAGATCATCTCCCTCCTTTGTTTAGTAACAGATTTCCTTCATTCCTTTTTTGTTTTATGTTTTATTAACGAGCTTTAGGTTATAAATAAAAAAATTGGGATTTTTTTTCTATAGTCGAAGTTCGACCACTGGACTAGCACTCATAAATATACATCAATTGCTGAATGTATATAGACTCTAGATTTCAGAACGGCTGCAGATATTTGACTGATTCTTTTTCTGTTTTCTAAAAAAAAATATCTTTAATTGTTCAGTTATTATTTTATTTCAGTTATATGTAAGCATGGCGATATTGTAGAGAAAATGTTTGCTCGCACTGCCTTCGTTAGTAGGTACATCCGTGCGAAGCCGGGCGAACTGCTAGTATTGTATAATTTTCTGTTATATGAAAGAATGTTATTATTTTAATTCTTGTAAATGTCGTACCTAAAAATTAATAAATAAAACAGTTTACAAGCTTCATAACTTAAGAGACGTTCATATGAACTTTTTAAGAAGTTAGTTTGATAAACAGAAATATAGTTAATGTAACTTATATTATATACTAACGGTTCCGCCCTGATTACAAAAAAAAACCTTGACAAATTATATACTAAAACGTTCCTCATTAATGACTTTATCCGCTGGTCAAAACCGCATCAAAATCTGTTCAGTAGTTTTTTAGTTTATCGCGAACAGACAGACAGACGGACGCGGTTGGGGACTTTGTTTTATACTATATATATATAAAATTTATATATATAAAAGGATCATCTCCCTCCTTTGTTTAGTAACAGATTTCCTTCATTCCTTTTTTGTTTTATGTTTTATTAACGAGCTTTAGGTTATAAATAAAAAAACTGGGATTTTTTTTTCTATAGTCGAAGTTCGTACACTGGACTAGCACTCATAAATATACATCAATTGCTGAATGTATATAGACTCTAGATTTCAGAACGGCTGCAGATATTTGACTGATTCTTTTTCTGTTTTCTAAAAAAAAATATCTTTAATTGTTCAGTTATTATTTTATTTCAGTTATATGTAAGCATGGCGATATTGTAGAGAAAATGTTTGATCGCACTGCCTTCGTTAGTAGGTACATCCGTGCGAAGCCGGGCGAACTGCTAGTATTGTATAATTTTCTGTTATATGAAAGAATGTTATTATTTTAATTCTTGTAAATGTCGTACCTAAAAATTAATAAATAAAACAGTTTACAAGCTTCATAACTTAAGAGACGTTCATATGAACTTTTTAAGAAGTTAGTTTGATAAACAGAAATATAGTTAATGTAACTTATATTATATACTAACGGTTCCGCCCTGATTACAAAAAAAAACCTTGACAAATTATATACTAAAACGTTCCTCATTAATGACTTTATCCGCTGGTCAAAACCGCATCAAAATCTGTTCAGTAGTTTTTTAGTTTATCGCGAACAGACAGACAGACGGACGCGGTTGGGGACTTTGTTTTATACTATATATATATAAAATTTATATATATAAAAGTTATTATGAAAAGATAAACCAAATCGAGTTTCTTGCCGGTTCTTCTCGATGACTGGGTAGTTTTTCGAACCGGTGGTAGTTTTGATGTTTATAAGTGCTTTCTCAACGCATAAATTGAATAAAGAGTATTTTGATTTTATATAAAAGGGCATATGTAATAATAAGATCTTAAATGTGTGCCTCGGTTAGTGATATTTACTCCACAGAACAAGTAGGTATATGTTTATACAGAAGCGAAAATAAATTCTATGTGTTCGGGGCGAGCATGATAATGCTTCAAGACAGTATCTAATGTATTATGTATCAGCTCTTCATGGTGGACTTGAAAAGCAACAACTGTTCCATATGTATAATCGAATTTGTTTACTGAAAAACGTATATTATATTTACAACAGTGAATTTAAATGAAATGATGTATGGACGTATAACCCAACAAATATATATAATAACTCAATAACAATTTTCAGATAAATAGGGCCACATTCGTCGAATTTACTGTATTATAATTATTATTTTATTATAATTTGCATAGGTATATTAACTATTAACATAGGTATATTAAGGGTGTAAGGGGTGTCGAATAATATCGAAGACTTGAGACATCCAAGCCAACGTGGTGCACCCTGCTGAATAACGGACGAGGCAATGGCGAAAGCGGGGTGGTAAGGTTTTACAGCCCGACTGAGTCGCAACCACCATGTATCACCAGGGATCAGCCTGTACATATCCAGACTTTCGCAGGCCGGCATAACAGCGGCGACCGGCGATGGATAGTGTCACTGTGTGGTCGCCATTGTTTTTGGATTGTACTGTGCTTACCATCAGGCACAGTGCAGACACTTTGCCGTGCTACAATAAAAAAAAAAACAAAAAAAAAATAACTCGGTAAGTAGTAAAATAAATCATTATTGTCTACCCGAATGTGGTGGCGATAGAAAGATCTTGGATGAAATTGAAAAAATTGAGCAGTATTAAAAGCTATCTACTTGCACAAACAAATGTCCTTAACGGACGAAGCACTTGGCAAAGTTACAACTAGGACAATAACAAAAAACGAAGGCGACATAAGAGTGTCAATTGCAAGTGTCTCACTTTTTCTTAAGTCTAGACGCATTAACTCTCAAGCACACATTAAGCACAGAATTTTATGAAAATGAGTTTTTAAAATATACTTATTTTTACAAGTGCTGTACACAATCGATAGTGTATATATAGTAGTGTATATATAGTGCATATGTAGTATAGTCTTTATTTTATTTTACATTATTGGTTGAAAAACCATTTTTAATAATTCGCAAAAATTATACAGCTAAATTTTGTAAAAAAACTGTTAGCTTCAATATTGTCAAAAAGATTTATTCATTGTTTACCTTAAATTAGGATTTTGCCTTTCCTTGTTTATGTCTATGCTTGTTAACTTTTCGGATTAAAACATAATTATATTTTATTATTATTAACATTAGACATATAAAATTCAGACAGAATTTGTCTCGGAAATGAACCTTGAACAACATGGTTGATTTGACAAAATTCGATATAATATTGTAAGCAATTAATTCTTTTGGGAAAACGTATGTAGAAAAGATATAGCACAAGGATTGCAGGTACATCTTTTGTTGTCATAGAATTTGTATACGACAAAGAGAATGCATGTAAATATGTCAATGTCTCGATATTTGACGTTGATGTATCGTGAACCATGTAACACTTTTACGTTTACTTTGCTAACAATACTGTGACCACAGATTTTAGAAAATGGCCTTTTGCGACAATGCTGTTTCTGTAGTGAATTTGTGAAATCTAATTGCTGATAAATTGATAGTTTTTTGTTGAGCGTTTCTTGTATTGTTTAGTATATTTTAGGTGTGTGCGAATAGTGTTTGAATTGGTCAAAGTTCAAAGTAAACCTTATATTCAATTCAACTTTCGTAACAAAATATTCGCACACACGTAGTATATTACTTATATTTTTAGATTTTCATGTCAGATATTATTATTATCGTATGTTGTAAGTATGTGATATATGAAGTAATGGATTTGACGGTCATTATTGTATATTGAAAATGAGCGTTACATCATGTGGTTGATAATTTTAAAATGTTGATTATATTATTTTATCACTAACTAGCTGATACACGCGAATTTGTCTGTGTAATTTGTTATTAAAACAATATATTTTATTTACAGTGAAACAACTATGAGTACCATAGTGTTTGTCACACTTCTCCACAGCAAGACAACATCGCTGAACGCGTAGTGCTTTTAAAAATCGTGGTTTAACACTTTATCTTATACTAGCTGACCCGTGCGCACTTCGTTGGGCGGTAATAGGCATTATTAAGCTATAACTTTTTTCTAGAACTCAATCACATATCTCTCATCGTTAAGGCAGCGTTCGTAAGAAACGTTTTCGTTCGACCATTTTTTCTCCGACTCCCCAGATATCATCCCCTACAACCTCACTAACTTTAGTTATTTTGGGTTAACACGCAGCGGAAGCTCTCATAAAGAAAAAAATACCCCGATTTTAAAACATTCTTCATTGTTACTCGGCTCCTATCGGTCTTAGCGTGATGATATATATATATAGCCTAGGACATTCACAAATAACGTGGGTTTCTATTGGTAAAAGAGTTTTCAAAATCGGTTTAATACTTAGAAGTACTTAGTACTTAGAAGTATAGATAGATTAGTATAGATTAAGCTATTGTGATTAAATAAAATTCATAAGTACAAAGTGAAACAACCAATTTGATCGAAATTTATTCCTACTGAATAAATTTATTCAGTAGTTTTAAAAAGAGACGTGCATAGGGCAGCCCTCTGTCATTATTTTGTATTATAATGAACACCATTTCTACAATATTACAGTGGACGTTACTTTGCACTTCCGCCTGGCGTTTGATTTTATTTGTCCGAGTGTATCTCAAAAAGTTATTTCTTCAATCAAATACCATTTCCACAATAAAAATTATATGAGAGAATTATCAAAAAGTATGTTATAATATGATAGAATATTATTATAATTTAAGATGAATTAGGACAGCGAACTAAAATAGCGGTCTGTGTTGCGTGCACGGGTCTGCGGGTTGGCATCGAAATGTGATAGAAGCCTTGCGCCGTTGCCAAATTGCCCTGTACACTTATCATGTGGATTACAACGTAGCGTCGGCGTAGCTGCGTTGTATCACGTGAACATTGAACGTTTTAAATTTGAATATAGACGAGATTTCACGAAGCCTGGGTAATTTGTAAATGTCATCTTACATCTTTTCACGCTGAATCTTAAACGTCTCAGTCGTCGATGAAGTAAGGAAAGTCTAGAATAAGAACTTCCATAAGCTACTGAATCTTCTTAAATAGATAAAATGTTAGTTTGTGGTTGTGCGCGCATGATACAAAAGCTACTGAATAAATTTTGAACAATTTTTGAAGTCATATTTCTTTTGGCGCGTTAGGGAAAAATGATGAGAGTAAATTTCTACGATGCGCGCGCACACTGTCACGAAAAACCGACACTCTGAAGTTAGATATAGTCAACAATTTGTTTCTTTGTATTAAAACTTTCAATGTATTAAATACCTTTTTTCTATTGTTAGTGTTGGTTTTTAAACGTAGTATAAGGCGAAAGATAAAATTTTTGAAAAGATTTTTATCTTCTTATTTTTATTATATTATCTTTTTATTTTTAACTTCTAACGCGTGCACATAAGTACATACACACTTTTTTTTAGATTTACTTCTTAGACACTTACACGTTCAAAAAATCATAATATCTTCATCTAATATAATGTTATTGAAGTTTTGAGAAACTACGATTTATTAAGTACTACTCATTTTTTTTCCGAATTGACTACGCTATTGACCAAGCAAGGTCTTAACAGCTTCACCGGACTACACCGTACTACGCGTTCAGTCGTGAGTGAAGTAGGGCTTGTGCGTTTCGCAGGAGAGGTGTAGTAAACGGATGACATTGTTTTTAAAGAAATGTTATATTATAGGTGAATCATATTTTTGCTTTCAATGTTTTTATGTTTCCTTTGAACATAAAATATATTGCTAAGCTAAGTTGAAGAGGAAGTCACAGGTATCGGGTTGTTAGTCACATTTTCTTGATTGCGATGTAGATTTTTCATAACAGTAGTTATCTTCTCGGTTCGATTCTGCAGTCATTTTTTGAAGTAAAATTCTCTTCCACTCCATCACCACATTTTCATTGAGGAATTAATACGAGTGGAATACATATAAGTTACTGAAATAGTAGGTGTTATTTGTTATCGTTCTTATTAGGTACCTTAAAAAAATATAAGCAATCCGTATACCGTATATCAGAATTTAACGTGATATTAATTCAGGTATAAAGTAATTTTTTTAAAACAAAATTATAGAAAGAATATACACGCATATCCGAGCGTACATTTTTTAAAGCTTTATTTTGTTATGATAGGATTAAAATGAAACTGTTTTTGATGCGTCGCATCTGTGGCGTGTGCAACGGCGTCCGTGCATTTTAAACTTTCCGCATATTTTATACACAAATGTGGATTTTTCCAGGCCAAGGCGCTTAAGGGAGTCGATGACTTGGAAAGCATCGGTCTGTTCGCTCGATTTGCACTGCAAATTGATTTCTGTATAGAAAGAGTTCGATGTTCCAGGCCGTTTGTTATTGCGTCAATAGTTTGGAGTTTGAATCGGTACTAACAAACTTGTATGAGTTCATAAAGTTGAATGACACAGGGTATATGTATATCGAAGCTCTTATACTGCATATATTTGGTAGCTATTTTAATGCTCATATTAACGGGGATAATACAATTACATATATTTACTTATTACTTTTATAATCTACACTTATATTATAATGAATAGAATGTTGATTTTTGTAGTATAGGTCAGTCAGGTATAGTCAGTATAGGTCTTCAATAAGGTAATCAAGGTTTCCTAATATTACGCTATGACCCCTAGAACCGGAATAATTATCATACAAAATATAGGTCGGAAGTATGCTAACCGAAAATGAGTTAATAGAGTGAGCGGGTAGTATAACGGGGCGTGAGGAAACGGGGGACAAGGGTGAGTTAGCCGAACGATTAGAGCCGAACTTTATCGGGATGGGACTAAATGTGAATGCCTATGTGATCGAGGTACAATGTTGAACGATTTAATCGATGATACCTTTCGTTCACATCAATTCTAATTTACACATAATTTGTATAAACTTACCTAACAACATTGAGAGTAATTACATTAAAAAAAAGTTACATTAAAGTTATAACTGATTGATTCACCGCACCTATAATCTAAACAAAAATTCGCCGTATAAAACACTTTTATTATGTAATCTTTCTATATACTAATAGTATAGATTGGACTTGCGATTTTTTAATAAGCCAAATAGGGTATAATATGTTAGCTTATTTAAGAAAAATACAAATTATTTAATAATTTAATAGATCTGTTTAACAACTGGAATAATATTTAGGCTTAAAAAATTATACGGCTAAAGTATCTTAAGACTCCTAATAATTTTACTGCGTTAAGAAAGCACTAACATTTTTGTAACAAATAAAACATTGAGGGTTGAATTTTCTCTTGAAAACACGTGTCACTCGGTGGTCGCCATTGTTTTTGGATTGTACTGTGCTTACCATCAGTCATAGTGCAGTTATTTAGCAGTGCTATAATAAAAAAAATATAGACCAGAAATAAATCTGCTATAGTTTTGGCGGGATCTTGGTCTGTCATGTAGTGGATTTTATTTTTATTTATAATCTTATGTTACTTGACTCTATATTGTATAAAATTGGTGGTGTTTTATGTAATATAGTTTGTTTATTGTGCATAAGTGAAGTGAATGGAAAATAATACCACGGACCATGGATTCTGAGATGCCGCAAAAACTCCATGGAAAGTGCTAACAAGATGGCCACCATCTTTCTAGTTCATTGAAATTATATCAAGAAACTTGTAATATCGATCCTCACTTGACAATGGCAGTAATAGTCTACTAGAAGACTTGTTGCCAAAAACGGAATAGAAGAAGAACTTATAATACTATTAACTACTCGACAATGGCAGTAATAATCTAAAAGATTGGTTGCCAAAAATAAATTAAAAAAAATAAATCTGCTATAAATAAACATTCAATTATTCTCTGTCACCTAAAAACATTTTTTATGTAACCCCTATTAAGGACTTCGAATGTATCATCTATTATTATTAATTACCATTATACGATTTGTAAACAATATGATATGACTGCGGTTTTTTTATATATTGATTAGGAGCTGAAAACATTGGATGTTTTCAGTTTGAGCATTTTTTTTTCAAATTGTCGATTACTTCACCACATACTTTTTATATTCTATAATTTATATATAGATATTCGTATATACACATTATACTTAAAGTTTAGTTTTATATTCTGAAAATTATATCAAGAAATAATACAATTAATTTATATAAAATATTCAAATATCTTTAGCAGCCTTGCTAAAAGTTTGATTAGATAACATTGGACGTCGAACACTCTGTTTATCTGTTTACTCTCTCCAATCGCGAGCTTGTTTACTTTAAGTTTTCGGTTTTGTAGCAAATTTGAGAAGGTATTCCTTGTTTATCTTAATATATAATTTATATTTATAGTATAATTCTGACTTTAACAATTTGTATTGCACTGTAAGATAGTTTATAAATACATGCAGGATTATAATGATACGCAACGTAAAAAAAATGTGTGTATGTACTTATGTACACGTGTTAGAAGTTATACTTCTTTGGCGTAACAAGATTAAAGTTTCTTCAATAATTTTATCTTTCGCCTTATTCTACGTTTCTAGAAAAAACGACACTAACAATAGAAAAAAGGTATTAAATACATTGAAAAGGTATTTAATACAAAGAAATACAAACAACAAATACAAAGAAACAAAATGTTGACTATAGCTAACTTCAGGGTGTCGGTTTTTCGGACGGTGTGCGCGCGCATCTTAAAAAATTATTCTCATCATTTTTCCCTAACGCGCTAAAAGAAGTTTAACTTCAAAAATATATTTACGTAGTTATTGATCTGCAAAGTAGTGAGCTCATAACATATTGCGAGAAATATTGCCTCCAGTGACAGTGTTGACGTTTCACTTCCAGTTCGAAACCCCACTGGTGACGGAAACGTTATAAATCATGTCATTGTCGCAGGGGGCGCGACGTTAATTTTCTCCTCTACCTATGACATCCACATCACACTCATTTGTGTACATTTATAAGTATTTTATTGTATTGGTATTATCACTAACCTGTTTTTGTATTCAAAACGTAATAGTGCAATTTACAAAAATACAGAAAATAAAACAAGTATTTTGGATTATTGTAAAAATTGTGATATATTTCTTTGTTAAACTATGAATATTTAACTGTACAAAATAAATCGTGGTTCTAATTTACATTTAATATTAATTAACAAAATAATTATAATAATATACGCATATAAAATATTACATTATTCAATGGCCGGTGATGATCGATCGTTTGTTAAGGCCTTCCTTAGCTTCACTGTGGCAAATTGTTGCGGCCTGTAAAAATACACTATCCTATAACATTCTTTAACAATATTCCCACAAGAGAAGCAGAATTTTAAATATAAATTTATGTGTTTTCTAATATATGTCTTATACATTTCATTTAAACATACCTACTATCAAAATCTCGTGGAATTCAATCCCTTAGTTAACTAAAACATATACAAAACAACCACCTACATAAAAAACAATAATAACAAGGCAAGTTGTCTATCGATATATATATATATGCTTAAAAAGCGAAAAACAATAATCTTAACAGACCTCTTAAAACAAGTTATTTGTAGACAGCAGTTTCCCTACCCCATAAATCATACCACGGGCCAAAAGTATGTCCTTCTTCTGGAAGATCATTTCCATCCACAGTCCTTTTAAGTAGTTTCGTACGCGGTAGAAGTTGTGGTCTTTGTTGTTTTAAAGCTTCGTTAAACTTTTGGTCATCTGATTCGCTGTATGGCCCCTCACTTCGCCTCTCGGCAAATCGTCTTGCTTCTAGTCTTGCTTCTTCTTGACGAATTTTAGACTTCTCAGCTTTCTTTGAATCGGTTTCGTAGTCATACCGTGAGACACGTTTCTCTTGGTCACTAAAATACGATATATTTGCTTCATAATATCTATCTTCTCGGCGTCCGTTATATGGTAAAGTACTGTCATCGTAGCTTCTATTTACTCTATTCCTATTTCTGGAATCTCGTGTTTTAGAGTCTGTGAATTCTTTTCTCACTTGGCGTCTGTCCAAAGAATAATCGATTCTCGGTTCTCTTTCACGATTTTCATAACTTGACCTCATTTCTTTCTTTTGACTTCGAATTTCTGTTGGAGAATAGTCCTTCTTGTGATTTTTTCCATTTTCAAAGTTTGTTTGTGGGCGGCTTTTTTCTTCATTACTATTACGCTTTTTATATTTAAGAGTTCCTTCGTCATGGCCATTATAGGCATCTTCGTTACGGATATCATTATTGTTATTTTCTATGGGGATTCCATAGCGGTCAGTGCGTTGTTCATTGTCTTTGTACTTTAATGTTTCTGATGAAGCGGAAAATGCTTTAATCTCTTTAGACGAATCTTTAAATGTTTTAAATTCCATTACTTTGGGCGATGATCTTTCGTGAGTAGAATTTTTAACTTTTTCGGATGACATTGTTGCACGTACATGTGGTTTGATGGGATTCACTTCAATTTCTTCAAATTCTGGCATATAAGCATTTTCTTTTCGTTTTTTTACTTCATCATCCTTAATTTGTGCTTGCCGACGTCTTTCTAATTCTTGTTGCTTTCTGGAAGTCATATGATCATCTACTATGATACAATCGTATGGATCTGTACTTGAGGCAACAGAATTCACATCAGAACTGCTATCATTATCATATCTTTGAAGTATTTCTCTCCGTTTAACAGTTTTCATTACAAAACCTTCGCCATTTTCATCGTTGTAGAAACTGTTTTCAAAATTGGTTTTAATAGTACTTGTGTTTGTCAAATCTGAATGCCTGGACTCATTTCTGGGAGCCAAATCTTCATGTTTTTCTTCAACGATAGATTTTTCAGACATGCTTTTCTTATTTATAATATGAGTTTGTTGATAAGCTTCAAGAGCTTTCCTGCTTTTTTCAATGCGTTCTTCATTCTGAATAGAACTTAGACTTCTTGCCTGTCGTATTCCATTTGTAACTTTGACATCTTTCCTCTCTATGGTTTCTTTTTTGTCATTGACTTCATTTGGAGAAGATTGTACGTTTTCTTTTACTGGACTAGCTTGTTTCCGTAAATCAGGTACTTCGGGTGCTGGTCGTAATTCCTTTTTTATTTTTACAAATAGTTTCTTTTTAAACTCTGGTACAGTATCTACAATATCACGATGTTGCCATAGAGACATGCCTTCCATTATTTCTTCTGTAGTCGTACGTCCAAATTTCCAGAAGGATTTAGTTCTCTTTACTTTCTGAGAATCTTTATCCATATCCAACATATTACGTAACAACAATTGCTGATCGTCAGTCAAGTATCCATTTGCAGTTCCATTTTTTACAGGTCCACGTTTTAAACTTTGAGTTTTGAGTAGGTATGCTCTATGTTCATGGGCTCGTTGAGCAGTTTTACTACAAACAAAAATAAAAAAAGAAAAATGTACTACTTAGCATTTCTACGAAGCAACAAAAAATATAATCACTATCAAAAAATAACAATTTGAGTTGTAATATTGATACCTTATTGGTACGCGTAGTCGTTGAGCTTCTTCATCGCTATAATCAACATCAGGTTGAGGTGGAGGTTCATTAGAAAATCCCGAATCATTAGAACTGTGTAGCGATACATTTCCCACCACAGCCGATACAGCTGTCTTGGCTGGGCCTGCTTTGTTTTGTGTCACCTAAAATAAATCATCGTTAGTGATCCGAGTTTTGTACCAGTATTATATGTGATAAAATAATTTACTAGAATACATACTTGAGAACGCATGGGCAATGTTTGCGGTCCAAAGCTCCTAGTTTCTATAACAGCATGTGTTGTGAAACTTGCAGCAGATGTAGAGTTCTTGATAGCGGTTGTCGTTGCCGAAGCTGAATTAGCGGCATGGAATGTTGCACTAGCAGAAGAACTCAGTGCACTGGGTGAAGGTGCGGGCAAAGTCGGAGGTAATCCAGGTGAATTGCTACCAAGACGCCCCTGTAGTAATATAAATAAATAAAAATTTGTATATTAACAAGGCTATTTCTCAGGCTAGCTTTGTAGAAACACACTATAGAATTTATAGCAGTTTTATTATTGACCTTATTATTTAAAAAAAACTTAAAACAAATCTATACCAAGATTACTAAGTCTGTGTAATATTTGATTATCTAAAGTACCTATAATATTATAATTTAACTAACGTTAATCCATATGTACCTTTGTAACATGATGAGCAGTGACGGTATCACCGAACATACGAGTTGATGGATGCGAATGAGTATGCACTTGTGGAGTACTAGGTGTTACTTGGGCATGAGCTACTGGAGCCGGTGGAGGAGTCTCATTTGGAGTTTGGCTCGTACTCCATCTTGCTGGAGAATTACTTCTGAAAATAACACAACCGTGCATATTACTAAAAACGTTATGAGAAAATTAAATTTTAAACGCAAAAGGTTTAATAGTTGTCTTAATTATAATTTTAGTTACTGCAAATATATTTTCAATTGTTTTTTCTAGCTATTCATGGATTATAAAAGAGGAATTGTTATGGTAATTATTTTCACTTACCCTGCATCCTCATTGGCAATTGGTTCAGTATATGCTAACGGGAACCACCCAGCCTGATGTGAGCGCAAGTTCTCTCCGTATTGCCATCCCTTTGTTCTTTCACCCAACAGAGCCAATATATCTCCTTGTTGGAAACTAAGTTGATTGTCACCAGCTGCAGCGTAAGCGTATAGAGCTCGGGCTAGTGGAGGGTCTCTGGTAGTGCAAGTTGGTGGAGCTAAGGATGACGGACGGGTCGATGTACGAGGGTCTGTATCTGTATGTATAAAACGAAATTATATTATAATTTTACTGCCTTTGTAAAAGAAAGTGTTTTGAACGTTTATACTTTGATAATGGACCAACCATGATCTTCGTTATGTGAACTCGCTTGTAGGTTAAAATCAGATTTGGCCCTTGACAATCCTTGAGCGGGTGATCCCAGTTCACCAATCGATCGGACGTCGAGACAAGAAGCATCAACAGATCTGGTTTTCCTCAAAGCTGAACCGACTGAAGCTCGATCATCATCGTCGCCAGCTCGAGGACTGGCGTATACGTCTTCGTCAGTCCAGAATGATACTTGCTGTTTCAGGAAAATATAATTATGTTTTTTTAAAGTCACAAAACGTATAAAAGAGATTATGAGTTGAAAAGTAAGTACGTTAATTGAAATTAAACCATATAAAAATTTAAAAAGTCATAAAAATTTCAATACAAAATTCGTTATTGTTACTGTTAATATAAAGTAAAAGTTATCCGATAAATCCAATCAGTTTATAACATTTACAATCATGATCTCACTTATATTACAAAATATCCCGGCTTTACTTTATTTTAAGCGTTGAATTGTTTACGCTATTTTTAAGCATTGTTATTTAATATTTAAAATTTGTAATGTGTTCATAATACGAGTAAACGATAATATTCATACAATATAATATGTTAAATGCTATAATTAGTTGTAATTAGCCTTTTTTGAGACATTTAATTATTTAAGACTTAAATCAGGGTTACCCTCATCCTGCTGACGAACATAGCTTCAACGTTAGGAGGGAGATACTCCCTTGTCCTGGAAACTTCAAGCCATTCGTCGATACCAGCATTATAGGACGCTGCACCTGATGTGTGAAATGAGAGCCAATGCTTAGCCAGGGAGCATTGTCTTTCTAGCACAAAACCATATCGACGACGTTCCTGGGTCATGGCCTGTGAAATTAACAATGATTTATTAATATATCACGTTTTTGACGTGAAAACGTCTTATAAATAAATGAATGCCGGCTGCACGCTGAAAAAGCATGATTCATTGTTACGTTCCGCGTGAGCCGAGCGTGCAACCGTGAGCGCGGAACAAGCGATAACAACAAGAGGCACGATCGGTGTAAGAGTTCGGCTTGAGACGTATCTATCTATATATAGAATAATTCAATTCATAAAAGTATGCAATTTTCCGTCAACGTTTTCTTATGACGTTATCAGGTAAAATTATCGTCCGTAAGCCGACTTTACAGACCACCATTTTTTAAAATTTTTAGCATAATAAGTTACAATTTTTTTTATTTTTAGCATAAGTTATTTTGAATAAGCAAATATGTAATTAACTTGTAAAGGTTAATATTTGAAATAATAACTAGAATTTGTCTAGCCGTTTCGGAGATTACCCAGAACAAACAGACAGACAGACAGACCGACAAAAATTTTAAAAATTGCGTTTTTGTTATCTGTAGCGTGTATACTTTCGTACCCAAGTAGTAAAAATTTTTATTTTGATATTACATACAGACACTTCATTTTTATTATATGTATAGAGATATAAATGAACTGCATAGAATAATTGAATTAAGAAAATAATTTAATAATGATAAATATACATAACTGTAATACAAAAAAAACTGGTCATTCCGTCTAATTTATAAATTTTAATGGAACCTGATGTTAAATAGGAATATGGCTTAATATGATAAATCACGGTAAATCTAAAGGGATTTCTCTTAATGTTTATGAGACAGAATAAACTTATCGGTGCCTGGTAACAGATTCTTAGCTTAAGAATATTCGTTTTTCAAATAGGTACTAGAAAAAACCATACCACCATGCTTTAGTTTTATCAACATAATTTATTTTATAGAGAGCCTTAGTACGTAGGAGAATTCAAATCTACATCGATTATATTCTATCGGATGTGTTATTCGAATATATTTCACTATAGAATATATTCAGTAATCTACATCGCTTTGAGCTATATATATATACCTTTGCTGTGTAATCGGTGCAAGAAATAGATTTAGCAAACGTTATATATGTTATATATTACACTAGCTGACCCGTGCCCACTTTGTTGGGCGGTAATAGGCATTATCAGGCTACAACTTTTCTCTAGAACTCAATCATATATCTCTCATCGTTAAGGCAGCGTTCGTAAGAAACGTTTTCGTTCGACCATTTTTTCTCCGACTCCACAGATAATCTCCACTCCTCACAAACTACCTCTTTATAATATTAGTATAGATTATAAGTGCAGTCGTTAAAGTTTGTATATTATAATATGTAACTCTAATCAATATACATTTGCTTACATTTTTGAGGCTTTGTTCGCAGAAAGCGTCCAACTTTGTTTTCTCTTCTTCTAATATTTGCATACTCTGTAACATAATAAATAAATAATACATCCATTTATGAAATGATATGGAAACGGGATAGATATTCTATCTACTATTAAAATATGTGATGTATAAATTACTAGTTTTTATACTGCTGTATTAATGAAAAAAAACAACATGAAAATATTTTATTCATTGTATTATCAAAGTATCTATAATAATCAAAAGAAGAAACAATATGTTATAAAGTATGGGCGTCTATTATCTCTGTGTATTATGTTGTATATATTTTTATGATTTAAATAGTACATACTTTCATTTCCTTGTCCATTGCGGATCCAACTTTAGCAACGTTTGTTTTCTTCTTTCTTTGTTTCTTGATATTTGCTGCCGCTTTACTGTAGCTCTCCGAGCGTAGTTTATGTTGCTGAAGAAATCTCTTCTGTTCAGACTGAAATAAATAATTAGTAATAACATACAATACATACAAACCCCAACAAGGCTGGTGTTTTCTTAATAAATTGACATTTATTACTACACTTTTGACGACATTACATAATATCTTTTGTAAACATATAATATAATGAAGTTTCGTTCAAATTAAGTAATATTTACAAAATATGTATATTTATTAATTTTTTGTTATCTTTATATATACATTTCTTCTGTGCGTGTGTATGTCACTGAACTCCTCCTAAACCGCTGGACCAATTTTGATTAAATTTTGTGTGTGCGTGTTCCAGTGGATTCGAGAATGGTTTAGATTCACAATTGCTCCCGGTAGGTGCCGCTTCGGTTGAGTTTTATAATATTTGTTTCATTATTAAGGCAGGACAACGCCCGCCGGGCGCGCTTGTAAATATATAATTTGTTATAATTATAAATATAACAAATAATTATTATTGTAAAAATAAATAAATATACATATTTTGTAAATAAATGTTGTAAATATTATAACTATATAAAAGTAATAAGTATATAAATAAAGAAATTTAAAAAAGCTTTTCTTGTAAGTTATTATTATAATTAAAAAGAGATTAAATTAAATTTTCTTTTTCACTTAGGTTAATTTAATGTCCCTTCTGTTCAATTTATGAAATTATATAATGAATATTGTAAACAAGCGATCAAACATGTAGATTCTTGAAGAATACAATTCATAGTATTGTCGAATTGATTCTTATTACACTTCCCTTCTTGTCTTTATAAACAATATTTTACTATAGTCCGCGTCAAATGTTATGGCCGTCCTGAATATAACTGCGTAGATCACAAATTTACGTAATATTAGGTATTTTATTATATGCATAACATCGAAACAACTTAAGGATAAATAAATGCCAATTTAGATTCCTATAATACTACTTTTGCTTTGTTTTGTACTCACATTTTAATGATATTATGCGCAAGCCCATAGTAACGGCTATATTCAGAGCGGCCAAAAAGTTTGGCGCGGACTATAGTATTGTTAAAATAAATATGTTGATTTAATAGCTAAAATAAAGAACAATGAGAGTTAAAATGATACCATCGTTATAACACACAACTAGGTGAGAGAAAATCTGTTTTTAAATAAATTCGCTCTTTGTTCAAAACTTTTCAATATAACTTCTTATCTCACCAGTAAATGCGATCCTAAGCTCATTTCAACTTCGACCCTATTCCCTGTATCAAGTAAACAATCCAAACTAACTTGAGGCTTCGTATAAAAGATTATGTGAGGAAAAAAATCTTATTGACAGACCTGAACCACTTTCGTATCCTTCTCGAGATTCGTTTCCAAGGGCACCAACAAATCTACGTAGAACGCCTTTAGCTGAAACAAACAAATAACTTGTGGATTATTGAATGGGGACACAATCACGGAAAGTTTCGGTTCATTGATAAAAATATAAGCAAAAAATAATATTATTTGTTCTTACAATACACGAGGACGACGTTGAGTGTACTCGACTAAGATATTGTAATAGAAAAAAAAACGAAACACCACTTACAATATTCATTTGTTGATCTTGAATTTCACGATATACTTCGACGACTTTCATCAGTGCGGTTCCTACAAAAAATATTTATTTTGATATATCTTGTATAAATAAAAATCAATTGCCGGATGTATGTAAGCAATCATATTATAAGTTAGCCTTTGACTCATAATATCATTGTATATAAGCATCACTTCAGAATGGCTCTGACCTATTTGGCTATTATTTTTTTTTGTAATTTAATGAAGGCTTAGTCGCCTACGCGACTTTATCACCTAAGTGACATACAACTATATAACAATAAACTTAACAATAGCTTATATTAATTTTGTACCATTCTTTAGCATCTTTCGAAGTGGGTTCTGACAATATGGGATTGTACAAACCCGCGTGGAACGAACCAGAAGCATTAAGTCGAGATCTAATATCTTCGCTGCGAACACATTCTGCCAGGATGTGGTGCACATCATCGATGAGCCCACAAGTCTGGCAGAGTGGTGATGTTACTTTACGCATCAAGTAGGCGAACTTTTTACATGGTATGTGTCCTGAGCGTAATCTCATACTAATTCTTTTAAACTAAAAAATGTCCATATTAAAAGTGAGTTACACATAAGACGGTAGGGAATTATTTAAAAACTAGCCTCTGCCCGCGACTTCCTTCGCGTGGAGTAAAGATATTCTTTATTTCTAACACACACCGGAAGCTCTCAAGAGGACAAATACCCCGATTTTGAAACATTCTTCAATGGTGCTCTGCTCCTATTGGTCTTAGAGTGATGATATATAGCTTAAAACCATTCTCGATAAATGATCTATATAACATTGAAAGAATTTTTCAAATCGGACCAGCAGTTCCTACAACGTCACAACGTCACAAACTTTACCTCTTTATAATATTACAGTATAGATATTAAAAGATATATGTATTTTTATACATTATCAGTGTTATTACAAAAAAGTTAAATACGTATTGAATACTCGCTTTAAAAAGGTTTCGAATTAAATGCACTGCGGTCGCCGAATGTTCGCCATCTTGCTATTTTGTCTCGCTTTGATAACGTTAGGTTAGACTTGCGAAAAAGGATAACGCGAATTTGTCCCGGGCGTGCGCGGTGCATTTCATTCGAAACCTTTTAAAAGCGAGTATTCAATACGCGTTTCATTTTTTTGTAATAACATCGTATAGGTTTTAACCTCTCGCCTAATATTATGCGATGTTTTGGCCTAAGATTATAACCCTAAACCCTAAACCCAGAGGAAGACTGGTTCTTAAGTATAGCTACTTAAAAACGTATAATCTTTTGTTATCAGTAAGTCAGATGAGCATTACAGAAAGTCCCGCCACCAAACTATGCTTTCATGAGGTGGTTTTGCTTAGCTTGAATACCTTGTCTGAGCACGCAAACCCTGAACTATCATTATGGGTTCTCTACAATTATGGATGTGTCTGGTTTAAAAAAAAAGTGTGTGTGTTATGTACACGCGTTAGAAGTTATACTTCAATGGCGTAATCTTTTCAAAAATTTTATCTTTCGCCTCATTCTACGTTTGTAGAAAAAACGACACTAACAATAGAAAAAAGGTATTTAATACACTGAAAGTTTTAATACAAAGAAATACAAAGAAACAAAAATTCACTCTCATGATTTTTCCCTAACGCGCCAAACTTCAATGATTTTGTCTAAATTATCAGTTAATTAATTACTTTTGCAAATTAAACACAACGACAAGTATACAAGGGTTAATGAGAACAAACTATGAATATAAATAAATATTTAATCAAAAAGGTCTTCAAGGAACTATAAAATTTTATCTGACGTAGAAATCTAGACCAATTTATTTTAGTAATTTAATTTTCTATGAAGGTCTTACGGTATCTTATTCCGGACGTGATTGTTTGGCTAAATATTTTTATTTTATTTGGTATAAACCCGGGATAAGCAATTTGCTTCACATAAATGTACTGAATAAAATAAACGGTATGACTCTTTAAAGGTCTACTTCGTAATAAAATTTAATGTGAATCGGGTTTTAATATACGAATATTGGAAGTATTACAAAACAATATCTCGATACACGGGTTTATTGCAAAAAATTAAATGGCATTCCAGAATAATCGTATGAAATCAGCCTTTATCCTAGTTGTAAAATATTAAACATCATTTGCGCTTGCATGTAAATTACGTATAAAATTTAGTAAGAAAAAATTAATCGATTGTACCTAGATATAGCACTCTGTTACCATTCACAAAAATATTGTGAAACTTCATATTTTTATGTCAATACTCTAGCTATGCCCGCAACGCCGCTCGCGTTTGTTATGTTATCGGTATTCGAATATAAACGCATAGAAATATTCATGTATGTGTGTTGAACGGTTTAGAATTTGATATGATGTAGTGACGCATAGTGCAAATAATATAGAATATAACAAAAACATCTTCTACAAAGGTGATAAACGCTCAGGTTTAGCTATTTTCATTGTAATCAGTCAAACGGCTTTGAAGTTTATCCATCTAAAACTTCGATCAACAATAACTAGATAACTGGTCGGCGCGAAAAATACGTCTTGGTAAATAAGAGCTCACTTGAAATGTGTGCCCTTATTTTGTTTAGTTTGTTTGAAACGCAGCCAGTGTAAGCCCGTTTCACATGCCGCAGTGTATTCATAAAATGCAAAAATAATACCTGAAAAAGCAATTTAACGGCCGGAGTGTCTTACTTTCGCTAAATACATGTTGAATAAGTTATATTTTAAGTTTTAAACTAACAAATAATATCAAATTTTGAACAAAATTACCGATTTTAAACCTGTGATACAAATATTTGGCCTCGCCAAACCCAAACTCTCACAATAACGGAAAAACGTACTTTATTCGTTACGTGTTAAGGTTGATTTCACACTAAATGTTGTTTATTTTTTCTTTTCATTTCTGAGGGGAGTAATTTATTAATTTGCTCGTTTTATCGTAAGTATTATATAATATTTGGAACATTTGTGACTTTATTACAAGGTGTTATGGTTGTAATCAGATTGAACTTAGAACAGTTCTAAAACTTTTTTTCTCCTTTTCTTAGTAAACAAATAGCCACACATAAGTATATATTTACGCGGACGGCTTTTAGCTTCGATTTGTACGTGACCCTTTATCTAGTTATTGTTGATCGAAGATATAACACTAACATGCGCGAGTAAAGCGGACCTTTCGGAGAAGTAAAACACCATCGTGATACCATAGTATGGTGGTAGCCTTTTTGTTCGCTCACCTGTCAAATTACCACCCTAAAATCCAATATTTGTTACCAAACAACTATATGTGTGATCCGGTACTGTGATCCGAGCTGTACTCGATAGCCAGTCAGACTCTTTTAGGTTTAGCGTGCTTACCATTTTAGACCAAATCGCTTAACATCAGGTGAGATTGTGTTAGAACGTTACACCCTATAAAGCAGAAAGATTTTAAACCTGTGATACAAATATTTGGCCTCGCCAAACCCAAACTCTCACAATAACGGAAAAACGTACTTTATTCGTTACGTGTTAAGGTTGATTTCACACTAAATGTTGTTTATTTTTTCTTTTCATTTCTGAGGGGAGTAATTTATTAATTTGCTCGTTTTATCGTAAGTATTATATAATATTTGGAACATTTGTGACTTTATTACAAGGTGTTATGGTTGTAATCAGATTGAACTTAGAACAGTTCTAAAACTTTTTTTCTCCTTTTCTTAGTAAACAAATAGCCACACATAAGTATATATTTACGCGGACGGCTTTTAGCTTCGATTTGTACGTGACCCTTTATCTAGTTATTGTTGATCGAAGATATAACACTAACATGCGCGAGTAAAGCGGACCTTTCGGAGAAGTAAAACACCATCGTGATACCATAGTATGGTGGTAGCCTTTTTGTTCGCTCACCTGTCAAATTACCACCCTAAAATCCAATATTTGTTACCAAACAACTATATGTGTGATCCGGTACTGTGATCCGAGCTGTACTCGATAGCCAGTCAGACTCTTTTAGGTTTAGCGTGCTTACCATTTTAGACCAAATCGCTTAACATCAGGTGAGATTGTGTTAGAACGTTACACCCTATAAAGCAGAAAAAAGACATCGTACAAATTTCATACAACAACAAAGAACTGCAATTATTCTGCAATGACAATTTAATTTTCAATGAAAGACAGTATACTTAACTTTTAATGGTGGTAAAGCCACGCCGAAGCTATTACTGGTTTCAGCATGAATGGGTCGGCTTGCTCGGGGTAGTACCACCCTCTCATAGAAAACCGACGTGAAGTAACAGTGCTTGCAATGTTGCGTTTCGTTCGGTCAATGAGAGCGCCGGAGGCCCACCTAACCCTTCCCCCAAAGGGTGGCAACGCACTTCCGACTCCTCTAGTGTTGTCCATTTATGTCTAGTTAGTGCCCATGGACGGTGGTGATCACTTAACATCACATGACCCACATGTTCGTTTGCCATCTATGACATTTAAAAAAAAACTTGGTGGTAAAATTAACGAGGGTTTCATTTGCAAGACATTTTCGATATGTAGGTTACTTAATCTTCGACAGTTGCTTGTTTCTATTTAATTCTAGGTCTCATTTTATATTACCTTAAGCTAAATGATATTTACCAATGTCTGCACACCCTCCCCATGTTCCTTGTTGTGCTTGTCGTCCTAGTTTTCCCACGGCATCTACGTATAATCGGGATGCAGCTGCCGCACCTGAAAAATTAGCAATTACTAGTTTTCTTTTTTAGTCTTTTTTTATTTACTTTCATATTGTCTTTGTCATTAACGTGAACAGGATAATCAGTCAAGAACATTGTGATTATCCTAGATAAGTAATATTTGAAGATGTTATTTGAGTAAATAATTTTATCTTGATATCTTATAATATATCGTAAATATAACAGAAAATCCTAATGTTTATTTCAAGTTTTAAGTTTACGTTTTTACTTTTCATATTTCTTTATTGTAAAGATCAAAAATGAAAAAAGATTAATCGTCCTTATAATATGTGTAATTAAAATTTATCGCAGTAATAAAACATTTTTATATATATTGATTATATTTACATAACCGTGATAGGTTCTTTTGTAGGTGATAGAGCCACGCTGAAGCTATTACTGGTTTCAACATGAATGGGTCGGCTCGCCCGGGGTACTACCACCCTCTCATAGAAAACCGACGTGAAGTAACAGTGCTTGCATTGTTGCGTTTCGTTAGGTCAGTGAGAGCGCCGGAGGCCCACCTCCCCTCTCACCCCTCTTCTTCCATTTTCCCAAACACAGGCTGTCAACGCACTTTCGACTCCCCTGGTGTTGTTAATGTCTATGGACGGTGGTGATCACTTAACGTAACCCACCTGACCATAAAAAAAAAATCCAGTTAATTTTTTAGTTTCAAGAAAGAAAACCCTAACAAAGAAAGTGTGTAGATAATTTTCGTAAAAAGTAGTATAATCATTTTATATGTTATATCTATAACAATTAAATTGCAGAACTATGAGTAAGACCTAAATAATTTATACTACAAGAACCTACTGTTACGGTATGCATAATAAATAAACATAAATACATATGAAAATACAACGGTCATTACATTTCTATTGAACGTATATATCGGGATGTAAACAGCGGATATACATGCATATGCAAATGCGCTGTTTATATATCATAAAATAAACTATGGTTAGTAAAAATTAAACGACCGTGTATAAAATTGCGTCATCGTTGTGTATTTAACCCACAATACCGTTTAATTTTCCTTATCACACAAAGTTAGGGGTCGAATCCGAGACCTCTTGGCTCAACGATACTATACCAAGAGCCCAGTCGATTAGTAATCAAATACTAATATTCCTCAAATTAATTAATTAATTTACAATTATGGATAATACAACGGTCAAGAGTCAAACGAATAATAAAATAGCAGTAATAAAAAGGACCACACTAGACTGAAAACGAAAACGCGTTAACGCATTGAGGAAACTTACACCACAATATTTTTTTTCGAACTGACTACGCTATTGACCTAGCTAGGTCTTAACAGCTTCATTGGACTACTAAGGCGAACGCTTAAGACACTCAGCCGATTTTATTTTGACAACTAGCTCAAGGGTGCTCGGCACACCTCGGCTTGGGCTGTTGCCTGATTCATGCAATTCGCGACCTATCTGAGCTAACCTAATCTTAGCTACATATTCATACTTATATGAGTTATTGAAACATATATGTGTACCAAGCATACATACCTCAACAACTCTTATATGTATTTTGTGTTGGATAACATTTCTAAACTGTTTCAATTCAATAAGGGAAAAACAAAAATGAAAACCCTTCCACACACCACTAATAATATTCAAAAATTACATTATATATTGAAAATATGAGAAAGAAAACAATTTAACAAAGATAAATGAAAAAATGAATAGAGATATTGCTGCAATAAATACATTTTATGATAAAGGATTGATAAATATTTTGCTATTATTAATATATCTAACTATTATCTTTTATTTTTATCGGATACGAATATCCTTGGCATTTCAACAATCTAGTTATGACACTTAATAAATATAAAGTGCCTGTTTACACATTTATAACGACAATAAAATAACTAGTGTCACTTTTGCTTCTCAACTATGTGTTAGTTTGGGCTTTTATGTATTTAATACATAGTAATGAATGAGGGTATATCACTAAATGCTTATTTCCTTACTAATAATTTGCAAATGGAGAGTGTTTGTTTTTTACGCTTTCACGCCTCTAAGATTCAACCGATCTCAATGAATTTTTATGTAAGAGGTATTTCAACTCCGTTTAGAAAATCTACGAAACATATGTTGTAATTTAAACAAATGAATTTTAATGCCAATGTTTTGTAAATTCAGTATATTGTGTCGTAAATTTACTACACAAGTCAACTTCATTTGAAAGATTATAATGTATTTGTTGTATTTTTACTAAGTATTTAATTTCTCAGTTATTAAAGTATTAAAATAACTAATTGTGTTTTTTGTGTCTTCAACATTCACACTTATGCTTGTACAAATCCGACACCAGGATGTCGTTGACACTTAATCAGTATTAAAATAAGAATACCCAATTGTGGAATAGAAGATAAATTCTATATTTTTTACTCATGTGTTGTTGGCCTAATGGACCTTTAGAGCTACATCGAGATTTTTAAGCGAACGGTTAAGGTACTTAGCCGCATGGCTCAAGGTTGCAGGAGAGCGTCTCGGCTGGGGCTGTTGCTTTCTCATGCAAGCTAAGCTGATGTACTGTATGAATAAAGAAGGCGCGATAATGGTTCTTTAGGGCATACTATGGGCGGATCGGGAAATTTCACATTCCACTCTGAAGCGGAAGGTCTTATAAAGAGATATCCATATATTAAAAAAAAAAACAAAATCAAAGATCTATACCCTAAGCAGGATAACAAACTGTGAACACGTTAACTTTATAAACAGTGACATCTAGTGGCGACAATAATAATTACATTACCGTGATTGTTTACTGAGAATTATTTAATTGTTCAGTAAAATAACAAAACGTGTAAGATAAATGAATTGTGTGAAATTATCACGTAATTTCCAAGTCAGAGTTGTAAAAATACTAAAAATATTCATAAATTTTATAGCAATTTCATCGCAATAGTGTTTGGTAACTTTACAAAATACTGTTGTATTTTGTACTGAAAAATGATCCACGTTTTGACAAAATTACAATATACGCAGAATTGCTACATAAATTGTTTGAAATTACAACTTATTTTAGTAAGCTTCCTGACTTGTTTTGGTAGATTACTTGTATTATACTGCATATGTATGTACATTGGCAATACACTGATTTGTAATTATAGTCATATTTTGTTTGTTAAAAGACTCGTTATTCTACAAAAAATCATTCACTTATTCACTCACTCACTTATTCATTCATCTATTTACAGTTCATTCGCTTGTCGTACATCTGTCAATCTGCCAAACGCGTTACATATGTGACCAAGCGGTGAGTGTCATAGTCAACGAGAGAACTATTTTTGTTTAGGGATTTCACTGGAATTTGTAGCCCAGGGAAATCAATGATCTAGTTTATAACCGTATAATATAGTCTTTATTTAGACAAGATTATTATAAATTATGTACACTGACAACTAATCTTGTCATATCAATTGTAAAACAGGATTTAGTACCATGGCCGTGACCTTGAAATTTGAATCAGACAGTGCGAGGTATATTATTATTAATACAACAGGTTTGTAAAGGTCATTGGAGCTGTGCGGTGAGAGATAAACCAAAATTAACCGCAAAGTGTCCTTATATAAAGTGGGGACGAACTTTAAGTGGCATACATCGTGAACAATGCCCAAGTTTATTGCTACAACAGAGTCGGGTATAATAATCTAGATAAGCCAACAGACACAATTTGGCACAAACTACGCCCCAATTCTGTAGCCAAGCAAGCGTGCTGCTTGGAGGCACTGAGGTTTTGCATATAGATGCGCCTATTTGGCTTACACTGCATAAATTAATTGTCTCCATTTCACTGAATGTGTGTCAGTCCGATTTATGAATGTCACGCGGAGCGTTTCGCTTACTTGTAAGATTACACCATATCAGAAAATGTGACGTGTAAATTCCACCCCAGTAAGTCAAGCCTTTGTACAATCTTCTATAATCGGGTAATATATTATGTTATTTAAATTGTTCGAGATTTTTAGCTTTTAATTATGGGGAGAAATACTGTAATTTAAACGTTTACTGGTAAATCTACTCTTATGTTAGTACCAATAAATAATATTAATAAATTGAATTGAATGTTTTATGTGGCTTTAATCTTTACAAATATATTTTTAATATTTTAAATTTTGTGGTATTAATTATTAATTTGCATAAAAGAATTAAAATTTGTATATTTTATTAAGCCTATTTTATTTTCTCGCATCAACCTATACTTGATCTATCCTTCGATAGCAGTATTTTTTTCTGGATACAAAGTACCCCATGTCCATTTTTGTACTCCTGACAACGTCTATGCAAAATTTGTTTATGATCGTTTAAGTAGTTAAGGCGTGCAACAAACAAACAAACTCACATTCGTATTTGTAATATTAGTAAGGAAGTAAGAGCTGGTCATTTTTTTTTCACCAATACCAATAAGTCCATTACAGCAGACCAGAAAGTAGATCCTTTATGTTACAACGTTTGTACTTTGTTAATTTTTTATACGCGTATATTTCATTACATTTCGATTAAAATACTCTTCCTTCTGAGTTACATTCCAAAATGTAGTTGGAAAAATAATACATATAACTTTTATAGTATATATGCATATATTTTGCCTTACTGAATAATATCGCAGTTTGTTACTTAGTATTTTACACGATAAAATTGGTGGCTTACCGTGTAATGCTTTTAAGTACGCTTTTCCAGCTGTGATCATTTGTCTTGCTCCTGGATTGAATTTATCCAAGATATTCTGAAACAAAAGAAACACAATATTAGACAAATGAATATGTTACATTGCTCTTATTAATTTGAATAAACGTTTAATGTAATGATGAGATAAAGGTAATAAAATGATTATTCTTGTTGACGTGGATTCAACTTAGCAATAATTACTACGTGAAATAAATTGTTTTATTTATTATAACTAGCGGGACCGGCAGACATTGTCCCACCCTGATAATTAAAAAAAAACTTTAACAGATTATATACCAAAATCCTTCCTCGTGAATCATTTTATCTACTGGTGAAAACCGCATGAAGATCCGCTTAGTATTTAGTATGCGATTTTTTGAGTTTATCACAAATAAAAAAAAAGTGCGTGTGTACTAATGTACACGCGTTGGAAGTTACACTTCTTTGGCATAACAAGATAAAAATCTTTTCAAAAATTTATAATCTTTCGCCTTATTCTACGTTTGTAGAAAAACTACACTAACAATAGAAAATGTTGACTATAGCTAACTTCAGGATGTCGGTTTTTCGTGACGGTGTGTGAGCATTGTAAAAATGTGCTCTTATAATTTTTCCCTAACGCGCCAAAAGGAGTATAACTTCAATAATATAAGTTACAGTTTATTAAAAAATAAACAAATGACAGGGAAAGTTATACTCAATTTACTGAAACAGAAAAGATTAATAATTTCAGATTAAATTATACCTTAAATCACATTAAAAAAAACTAAACAGAATACATTACAACATAAATACAAAAGAGTATTTAGATAGCAAATGTTGAATCAAAGATTATTACGCGATAATTTCAAACGGTGTTGATGAATGAAAATCATAATGAATTCTACGTAGCTGTATTTAATAGAAAGTAATTAATCTATCAACGAATTTTTATGCAAGTGTCATTGAACTTTTTTTTTAACGAACTAGTTACGATAGTGTAGTTTGTAGTGTTGATAAATAATATTCACATGCTAACAACTAATCGCAATAGAAAATGTGTGCTTAGATCGTAAATAGACTTTGGTGCTGGAATGTGGCCTTTCAAGGATGCTGCAGGTTGCCGTGCGCTGGCCTCGTTCGGAGGAGGTGTGGCCGACTTACTTGCCAGCAAACTCACAGCATTCCTTTACAATATAACTAAAACCCACTTCTTCTCAGAAGTCTTAGCACCAATAAAATCAGTCGTTCGTCTGCATACATAAGTCAAGGTGCTCTTCGTTGAATACAAAGCGTTTATTCAACATATATAGTAGAAATTGATCGCATACAAGACCGACACCTGCGGTGTTTACGTACAATAACAGCCACTCGACGAAGGTGTTACGGAATTTTTTTCAACAAAAACAAGTACCAATTTATTTTTATCACATGCTAAAATTCGTAAAAAGGCGCTATATGAGAAAACAGAATGTTTTCTAAACTGGCAAGTTGGAAGTTTATAATACAGATAAGTAATCGTGTTTTACGCTTTGTGAATATCCCAGACCTTAATATAATATAAAATTATGCAAAGAGTATTTAAGTCGGTGTGTTACCTTATTATTTTGTTTTGTAAAAATGATTGATGACTAATAACCATTACATATGGAAATATATATCTCGTACAGTGCACTGAAGTGTACACCAAGATAGAAAACATAATATTTATAGCCTCGTCTGAAAAGCAAACAGTTCGTATGGGTACTTATCAAAAAAAGTAATTTAAAAAAATTATGCAGTTTTTGGCGGGATTTTGAACTGTCATGTAGTGGATTTTATATTTTGTT
>MU160730.1:12246-51345 GCA_015888305.1 Antheraea pernyi | reverse complement strand
TGATCACCACCGTCCATAGACACTAGCAACACCAGGGGGAGTCGCAAGTGCGTTGCCAGCCTGTGTATGGGGGAGGGGTAGGTAAAGGAGAAAGGGAAAGGGAAAGGGGGAAAGGAGGTGAGCCTCCGGCGCTCTCACTCACCTAACGAAACGCAACAATGCAAGCATCGTTACTTCACGTCGATGTTTTGTGAGAGGGTGGTACTACCCCGGGCGAGCCGACCCATTCATGCTGAAACTAGTAATAGCTACAACGTGGCTCTACCACCTTCTAAATACTTCTTCTTAGATATACATATACAATACACTTCTTAGATACTAGGCCCTAATCTAAAAAGATATTGCTACAGCTTCATTTAATAAACTTATGAAGGTTTTAAAAACTACAATTTTTTAAATCTCAATACGTTCCGCGATATCTGAAGTGGGGCAAGGAATGTCGTACGCATACGCAGGAGAGGGAAAGGACACGGTTAAAATTTTCAAAGAAATATTTTAACCGTGTCCTTTCCCTCTCCTGCGTATGCGTACGACATTCCTTGCCCCACTTCAGATATCGCGGAACGTATTGAGATTTAAAAAATTGTAGTTTTTAAAACCTTCATAAGTTTATTAAATGAAGCTGTAGCAATATCTTTTTAGATTAGGGCCTAGTATCTAAGAAGTGTATTGTATATGTATATCTAAGAAGAAGTATTTAGAAGGTGGTAGAGCCACGTTGTAGCTATTACTAGTTTCAGCATGAATGGGTCGGCTCGCCCGGGGTAGTACCACCCTCTCACAAAACATCGACGTGAAGTAACGATGCTTGCATTGTTGCGTTTCGTTAGGTGAGTGAGAGCGCCGGAGGCTCACCTCCTTTCCCCCTTTCCCTTCCCCTTTCTCCTTTCCTTACCCCTCCCTCATACACAGGCTGGCAACGCACTTGCGACTCCCCCTGGTGTTGCTAGTGTCTATGGACGGTGGTGATCATTTAACCACCTGTTCGTTTGCCTCCTTTTGACATAAAAAAAAGAAACTAAAATAATTGATCGAAATCTATTTAATAATGTTTTAGTGATTCGCGCACAAACGCAGACCCTTATCATCTTATTTATATAGAAGATATGTTGTCTTTTGTTTCTTATTTGTTAATTAAACATATTGGCGAGTTTTCTACGAATAGAAAACTTCTTACTATATAAGTAAAATCGACATGTTTGCTACTTTCACGAGTAAGCCTCTAAATCGACCGCAATGAAATTCATTCATCAAATGTACAGTTTCCGATTCGAAAGTTCTCTGACAGTTTTAATGAACTTTGTTCATTATGCCCTGACCATCAAGTTTAAACAACATGCACAAGTATAATGATTCAACTTAAAGTGTATTCTGATCTCTAAGTAACACGATACAAGGGAAGACCCGCAACACGCAGCCCGCGCCCCATCAAGGCTTCCTGGATTAAGGAATTCGCTCCTTAATTTGTGTATCCACATTTAATGCGGCAACTTCGACCGTCGAAACTTGAAATACGGTTTATTCCCTACGACATTTTTATGACATATTATAGGAACAATAGGAACGTATATCCTAGTATATTAGAAAGTTTAGCAATTGTACGTGAACCCCTTATGTTTCGCTGGAGCTATTTCAACACAAAGTTTCGACTTTTACGATAATGCCAGCCATTGCCATTCAAACCCGCTAAAACTTTATCAATGTGTGTGAAAGGATAACCGTTCGAATGATACCATGTGATACGAATCTAACATTTGTAGATATTCTGTGTCTCTTTGAATTGGGATATTATAAATTTAACAAGGGTTTAAAGTAGATAGAAGCCATTATAGAAAGATAGTTGTGCCTTACTATTTACATAGACGATAATGAATTGGCGAGACTAGCATGGTTAGTATATGTAAATATGATATTAGTTTTAATTTTTTTTTATAATATAGGAGGGTAACGAACATGTGGGTCACCTGATGTTAAGTGATCACCACCGTCCATAGACACTTGCAACACCAGGGCAGTCGCAAGTGCGTTGCCAGCCTGTTTTTGGGGATGGAGGAGTGAGGAAAAGGGGAGGAGGAGGGGAGGTGGGTCTCTGGCGCTCTCACTGGCCGAATGAAACGCAACAACGCAAGCACTGTTAATTATTGGGACAAGTAATTGTTAGTTTTTTTTATCTGTAATCTTCTTCTTACACTTATCCCTCCTAAGTAGGGTCGGTTTAAAATGTTTTCCTTTTCCACAATTCCCTGTCAGAATCTCATTTATTCACATCTCTTATAGACATATAATTTTTCACACTATCAATCCATAATTGTTTTAGACCTTAAGTTATAATATTCCCGTTACTATGCTAACCTATTACTCCTCAACTTCTCTGTCACTGGTACTATTTTCAACTTTCCTCTGATTTACTCATTGTTAATCTCATCCATTATAGTTACACACATCCACCTTAACATTCCCATCTCTGCCACACGTAATCTCTTCTCATCTCTTTCGTAGCCCAGCACTCGGATCAATATAACGCGACTGGTTTTATTATACACCTTCCCCTTGAGTTTCAACGGCATTCGTGGGTCACAAAACATCTGTAATATAATAATATACAATATTCTATATATATTTATTCAAAAAAATTAAGTTGACGCTATGATGATTTAGTTGATCGCGTCTTTGGGCACAGTGTTGATGGACGTAGGTTCGAATCCTTGCAACTGAGTCGGAGCTTGGTAAAGGAAACCATCGTTTATAAGAAGAGCCACGCTGAAGCTATTACTGGTTTCAGCATGAATGGGTCGGCTCGCCGGGGGTAGTACCACCCTATCACAGAAACACCGATGTCAAGTAACAATGCTTGCATCGTTGCATGTCGTTCGGTCAGTGAGAGTGCCGAAAGCTCACCTTCCCTCTCCCCCTCCCATCCGTCCTTCCCCAAACACGGGCTGGCAACGCACTTGCGACTCCCATGGCGTTGCAAGTGTCTATGGACGGTGATGATCACTTAACATCAGATGACCCACCTCTTCGTTTACCTCCTATGATATAAAAAAAAGATTATTATGAAACCATAGCGTGCTGGTAGGGTTTTTTCAAAGTCCATCTGTCTAGCTACCACCCCCAAGTTTGAGAGCCAGTCTCCTCTAGGTTTTGCGTGTTTAGCATCTTAGACCACACCGTAATTTAACACTAGATGCGATTCCTAGACGATAAAATCCATAAAGTATATATATATAGTTAAAATATTTTCTAATTTAGCTCATATAAAAAATATAATATAAGGCTTTGCAACAAGTGGAACCCCAATGGGTCCCTTCGAAGTGTACGGCGCGTTTAATTACACATAAAATGTACAAGTGCTTGTTTACTGCGTCGAGACACTTATCGACCGCTGAACGAGAACTTTATTGACACATTTACTCGCCGGCACGTTGCCCAGGGTTGCCACTATCGAATAGAATCGACTTAAAAAAGCTGTTCAGTTTTTCGTAGAATCATTATGGTTAACAATCTTAAAGATTCAATAGAGGCTTATTTTTATAGTTATTTATACTTTATAGGTTTTAATGTTTAACCACAATCTAAACTAAGATTAAAATATGAGCTACGATTGTAGCACGCCAGATGTAGAGAAGAACTGACTCTCATATGCAGCTTTTCAACTTGAGTGTGGTAGCTAGTTTGCCATCACCGAAAGTTTTGACTCATTGCAGTAGTCAAACCTACCTAAGGAACGTGTCCTAAAACTTTACCACATGTTACTCGTAATAGCGGCACGCTATGATGGCCGTTTTGACATATTATAATAGTGACGTGAAATGTTGATCTATATTCGAAAAAAAAACAAATCCTACATTATTTTGCATTAAGCATTGACGCGAGTTTGCCGGTGGTGGTAGTTCTGCTGATCAGCGTAGCAAAATTTGTAATCACGTAGAGGTTATAAAAATATAATGTTTGAATTCTGACTCACTTTATAATCAATAATTGTTGTGTGAGACTCTTTGAATCTAGACTTTAGTGTCCGTCAGTGTTGTGACAGAAAAATCCGTGGAGTGCACCGAGAACAAACACCTAGCTGGCTAGCCACGTGAAACTACAATGCCACGAGGTATGTGCCAATTCCTTCCCAGTCTTGTCTCCATCGTCATATCTGATCACAATATAGTTTAGTATCAGAATTAGCACCCCCGCAAATACAGCCACTCATAATAGCATAGAACCCCCTTCAATGGCGTCGAGAACGCTACGGCGCCACCACAAGGTATTTTTTTACTATCAGGGCGGAACAAAATCCGCCGGGCCTCCCTGTAACTGATATTATAAACAATAATCTTTTAGCATCATATTTGGAAGCACGCATTTATTTAACACATTTCCTGTATATGATATAGACTTGCAAAGTGGGAGTCGATCTCGGGCACCGAAGGTTCCGTCCCTAACACAATATATTTGTATTACATTTTTACCAAAAAAATTGTGTTTTTTAATTCGGTTCTGAAAGCAAGACTGGTACATACAACTGACTGCAAGACGCCAGCTGATGTTAACCGCTCGAGAGATAAGTTTGAGGATACAAATTTCAAGTGGTGTTTATGTAAGTCCTCAAACTGTGCGAAATCGACTGCATGAGTACGGCCTACGAGCTCGACGTCCAATCAGGTGCCCACCGATACGTCGCGGTAATCGCGCTCGTCGATATGAATGGTGTAGAGAACGCATAACATAGCCCCAGGAACACTGGGATAAAATTATGTTTTCCGATGAGTCGCGCTTCGGGTTTAAGCCTGATACAAGAAGGGTGTGAGTGTATCGTCGGCCCGGAAATACTGAAAGGTTCAGGTGCGTTCAGGAAGTTCATCCATACAGCGGCTCAACGGTTATGTTATGGGCGGGTATTATGAAGTACAGGCGAACTGAGCTCGTTTTTGTAATGGAAACATGAATTACATTGAGGATATTCTCAGACCTTATGTCTACCCATTTGCACAAACCTTTGGCTCCGATTTTAGGTTAATGCATGACAATGCGCGTTCACATACAGCTCGGCGAACCAGTGAATACTTTGTAACGGAGAACATCCGGGTATTGCCCTGGCCTGCACAATGCCAGATCTCAACACCATCGAGCACGCATGGGACATGCTCCGGAGACGTGTTTTGAAGGACTTGGACGGAACGACAACAAACCAACAGCTGAAGGATTTGCTACAATTCCATTGGGAGCAAATACCTCAAGATGACATAAACAGTCTCATTAATTCAATGAATAATCGTTGCCGACAAGTTTTGAATAGCAGAGGAGACCATACTTTGTGTTAAATTGTTCTATTCTTTCACAATAAATACATTTTCTTTAGAAATTTCATTTTGTAAGAAAAAAGTTTAGTTTCTTATGTATCTTAATTTCTACAGTATATTCTAATATTGTTCATTTCTCTTATTAAAAGAACTTATAAAGACAACAGCTGTTATTTTTACATCATAGAATCCTAAAGATATTATTTTAAAAATAAAATACAACATTATAATGTGAAGAACCATCCTAAAATTTAAATTAGTACATGTTGCTTAGACTTTTTTGATGAGTGTATAAATGCCGAGTTGTGTTGTAAATACGTACATTGATAAAATTTTAATCAATTAAGGATTTTGTCAAAGGGTGCTAGTTTTTTAATATTAACTGATGAAAATATTTATTTGGGGGACCACATTACATAGTTAGATATAGTAATAGTTAAACAGATATTATATTGTATTGTATATTGTCATACATATACGTATATAAATTACAAAACATTGTACTAAATTAACTGTATGTTCTAAAAGAATAAATTCTATATGTTTTAGTACTAACTTGCACGTTGGCAATAAATAACAGCGATTTACTCCTTAGCGTAATTATATGACACTTCATGAGTCAACCCGTCAAAATGACCATCATATCGTGTCGATACTATAGTGAATTATAATGTTGAAAATGAACGCGTATGAAATGCAGAGTTTGTAATGTACTTTATAATGTAAATAAATCTAAAGGCTAGGTACAGTCGTAATCTTTGCCACCAATAGGATTCCTAGTACTGGACCTACACCAGTAATTAAAACTTTATGTTTGAATTGAAATGAAAATGAAACCTGTTAAACCAAATATCTTCAAACTAGTTTGAAGTATGTTATTGTCCTGTGAAGCTATCATAAACACCTTTCTTTTAATTTGTTGTAACTCCATGTGCAGTTGCAATATTATTGTCAACAACTAGGGAGTAAGTTGTTTGAAACTCTAAATGAAAGTAGACAAATTAGATTGTATTGCTGAAAGTTTTAAAAGTATACGAGTAAACCTATTATTAGTTTACTGTTGTTTTCACATGTGTACTTCTGTAGAAATTAGTACAGTTTCATTCGTTGCATGAGGTGTTTTAGTTTATTCCGTGTGGTAAGAGACTACAATTATATCAGATAAGATCACGACCACCATACATAAAGCATAACACTCACGTTGATGTAGATTTTTTCTATATCAAGATCAAAAATAATGTATTTTAGTTAGGCCCTGAGAAGGCACTAATGAACGTCAAAGCTACCACCGGTTCGGAAAACAACCCGGTCATGAGAACAACCAGCAAGAAACTCGATCTGTTATATTTCTCATGATATATTTATATTATATACTTTTACAAAACATTGTAGGTGGTAGAGCCACGCTGAAGCTATTACTGGTTTCAGCATGAATAGGTCGGCTCGCCCGGGGTAGTACCACCCTCTCACAGAAAACCTACGTGAAGTAACAGTGCTTGCATTGTTGCTTTTCGTTCGGTCAGTGAGAGCGCCGGAGGCCCACCTCCCCTCCCCTTCCACTTTCCCCTTCCCTTCCCTCCCTTCAGACATCACCATCGTTCACATATTGATCCATCCTATAATAGCGTAAAGGCTTAAAACCCGTTAACATGATGCTTAAACTCTCTATCCGGCAAATCGATAATGTGTTATGGGACTTTGTTATAAAACCTAACACTAATACCTAAAGAAACTGTTTTGGTCTTAGTGAGCCTGAAAATGGAATAAATAAATAATAAATGGAATAAATAAAAAATAAATAAATAATAAATGGAATAAAATAAAATAAATGGAATGAAAGGTACCATGTCTCCTTTTCTATACATTTGACAACGTGTATGCAAAATTTGATGACAATTGGTTTGGTAGTTACAGCTTGTAAACGTAACAAGCAAACACACATTCGCATTTATTAAGTTTAGAAGAAAGGTTAAGGATTATTAAGAACACATAGGTATCGGTAGCCGACTGTATAACCAACACCATGTAATTGTTAATAAACGCGACACAGTGACTTAATTAGTTTGTGATATTTCATTCGAAACAGTCGTCGTATACCTAGATGGCTAGAGTCATGCTGGACAGCCTGAAACTGCTGTTTGGCGAAACATTATATACTTTTTGCTTTACATTGCCTCGTGAAGTCAATCTGTCTTGCTCTAATACAAAAATTACTCTAATTATGTAGTCTGTGTATTGAAATAAAAAAATAATTGTACACCAATTATTTTTTTATAAGAAACAATGAAATCGTGTGTTGAAATGAGATGCTTAAATAATACTAACAGGTTGAACACTCAATACACGATGTTCTACCAACAATTGTGCTCATCCAATGTTTAGGAAAATTTATGATGGTTATTTTATTTAGACTTCTAATGTCTGAAGCAAATGATATTTCACCATGAAAGTAGTCTAAATATTACAATCAAACACCGGAAACCAATTTTTTCATTCCAAACTCACCATAGCTTATGTTGAGGTATTAAATAGCTGGTATCTATGCAAATAAAAATCAACTTTTGTAACTGTAAGGACAAAGTTTGCATGATAGAAAATGTTTAAAACAATCTTACGGGAAAGTACAAAATGTATGTTCAAAATTCTCAATTTCTCAATTTTGGGGTGTAGAGGGTGTCGAATAACATCATAAGATTTGACACACCCAAGCCAACCTCACCTGCACGTGGTGCACGCTGCTGAATAATGAACGTGGCAATGGTGAAAGCGGGGTGGTAGGGTTTTACAGCCTGACTGAGTCGCAACCATCATCTATATGCGATGGATAATGTGTCACTCGGTGGTCGCCACTGCTTTTGGATTGTACTGTGCTTACCATCAGGCACAGTGCAGTCATTATGCCGTGCTACAATTTAAAAAAAAAATATAGAAGTGAAGTAGGAAGACTTTCAAATATATTGATAGAATTGACATATTGCCGTTCAGTTGGACATTTGTACTCATTTTCTTTGTTGCTATAACTATGTGAAGCCAGGGTGGATAGATTAATGGTGGTAGAGCCACGCTGAAAATATTAATGGTTTTAGCATGAATGGGTCGGCTAGCCCGGGGTAGTACCACCCTCTCATAGAAAACCGACTTAAAGTAACAGTGCTTGCATTGTTGCGTTTCGTTCGGTCAGTGAGAGCGCCGGAGGCCCACTTCCCATCCCCTAACTCTTCCCCAAAAAGGGTGGCAACGCACTTGCTACTTCTCTGGTGTTGTTAGTGTGTGGTGATCACTTAACATCAGGTGACCCACCTGTTCGTTTGCCACCTATGTCATAAAAAAAGGATAGTTAACAGGCTAGACACAGTATTAACAATTATGCTCATCACACCAAAGTTATTTGTATGCGGTAATTGAACATTGCGGTAATAGTTTGGTTTATTACCACTGCGCTGCGAGATTTGTCAAAATATTTAATTATGCTTTTAAAACACATTAACATGTTATTGTATATTATATTATGTACATTTTTATACACTAGTGGGCGCCCAGTGGTCGGCATTTGACCATAGTTCATTGATTTTTTAAAGTTGAATGTAGAATGAAAAAGGGTAATTGGAACGTAGGAGTAAAATAATACATACAGTCGAGCATAGCAACCTCCTTTACAACCTTTTTTGAAATCCTTATTGACAGATGTCAAAATGTCTTTTTTATTTACATGTGTGTATATGTTGTGTAAAATTGAAGCAGTAGTGTGAGTAATGAATATTTAAATTAATTTAATGTACTTCTAATGCATCTTATATAAAATAAATAGCTTTCTGCACTTCTCCTCCATATAAACTTTAACTATGCCAAGTTTCACGTTCATCCGTTCGCCCAATTCCGTTAAAAAGGGGTACAAAGATTAGGCTTCACGTATTAATATATAGATATGTTTTTAAATAGTTTCTCTTTACAAAAAGTTAGTCCGCTTTCGTTTCAGCGTTTCGCTACGTATGAACAATGTACGTGCTTCTGATATACACGTAACTCATTACTTGGTTATAAATATAACATACCAAATTGGAAATTCAAACATTCCATCGAATATCAACCCTAGAATGTGATTTCACAATTCATGCTCCCCCTATTTGCTTTCATCGTTAGAAAGTAATGTGTGCATTCTATAGTAATTACACGAATGGCCAATGTTTACAGTTTGTTTTGATATTTTTTTACAGATATCTCATCTTTCATATTGTGTTTATCATATTTATAAAAAGATGTTTTACTTATTTCATTTTTGTAACTCTAAATTAGGATGAATAGAATATAAACCTCTGGATATCGAACATTTATCAACAAAAGTCTTTCAAAGTCAAAATCTTTTAAGTCGGAAGGTTTACAAGGGTTTATATACAAGACACACAATCTCAAATCAAGGTAGCGCTCAAAACCGGCCGCAAAAACTCCCAAATATACACACGTGGTTAAAGTTATGCGATAAACTTATGTTATGACTTGTTTATACAGGGAATGAAAATATAGAAAGGGGAATCGAATGGCTTATTGCATATGTGTTGTGGTTTCAGAATTGAAAAGCCACGGAATGCAAAATAGATATGACAGGTAGAGATTGTTTGTTAGTACCTAAAATAAATAACACTGAAGCAAATACAATTCTACGTATTATTAAATTAATCTGTCTCTACAGTTTTAAAGATATATATACTAATATTATAAAGAGGTAAAGTTTGTGAGTTTGTGACGTTGTAGGGGGTAATCTAATCAGTAGGGTCCGATTTAGAAAAATCTTTCAAGGTTATTATAGCTCATTTATCGGGGAACGTTATAGGTTATATATCATCACGCTAAGACACATAGGATCGGAGCAGCAATGAAGAATGTTGCAAAATAAATGCTCAACTTCACAACTTCTCAAATAATATGTCTGACATGTTATTGGCTTGTCCTGAGGGTAAAGTAATTATCCTAGGCGACTTTAATTTACCTAACATATCCTGGACTTTAGCCGAAGATGGTTGTGGTTATTCACCTTCAAATATTAAAGGTATCACACAAAGTGATTTTTTTCGATGATCTGAGCTCTTGTAACCTATCTCAATATAATCACTGCTCAAACGTTACCAATAGAATATTGGATTTGGTATTTTCAAATAGCCAGGTATCAGTCTCCTGGTGTCATGATCCTCTTGTACCAGAAGACCAACATCATAAATCTTTATGCATTAAGACTGATTTTGTAGAATTACACAAATTAACCAGTCAACCGTACCAAAAATTCTTATACAAATTGGGTGACTTTGATTCTATAAGAGAAGAATTAAATAAAATAGACTGGCATCACCACCTCTTATCTGGATCATTGGAAGACGCTATTTCTTATTTCTACGAGATCCTTTACAAGACACGCACTACATATATACCATCTAAGATCATCTCCTCAAATTTAAAGTATCCTGCTTGGTATAAAACTCCACTAATAAAAATGATAAAGGAAAAATATAAATATCATCGTAAATTTAAAAAATACGGTAATATTGCCGACTACAACTCATTTATTCTCTTAAGAGAGAGAGTTAAGTTAGTTGAAGCTGATATGTTTAATAGTTACATCGCACACATAGAATCCAATATCTCAAAATTTCCTAAAAATTTTTGGAGTTACATAAAGAGTAAGAATCAGTCCTTTTCTTACCCTTCGGTAATGAAATCTGGCCTGCAGTCATCGAGTCGGGGAGAAGATATCTCTAATATGTTTAGTAGATACTTCAAATCTAATTTTCTTCTACAAGATAGTGACAACTTAAATATTGTTAATTGTGAGCCACTAAATGTAACTCCATGTGATATAGAATACGTTGATATAAATGAAAAAGAAGTATACAGATTATTACTGTCACTAGATTTAAGTAAATCTGCAGGTCCAGATGATATTCCTCCTTATTTTATTGTAAATTGTGCTGAAAGCCTTACCGTTCCAATATCACTTTTATTTAAGCGTTCAGTTACTGAAGGAGTAGTCCCTATAATCTGGAAATCTGCTTTTATTACCCCCGTTCATAAAAAGGGACCTAAAGATATTGTAGAAAACTATAGACCTATTAGTAAATTATGCTTATTTGCTAAAGTTTTAGAAAAAATAATATATAAGCAGCTATACTTTTCCATTAAACATGCCATCAATATTGATCAACATGGTTTCTTGAAAGGCAGATCAACAACGTCTAATCTAATACTATGCAGTGAATATTTGTCAAGGATTATGTCTGAACCTGCTCAGATTGATGTTGTCTACACTGATTATAGTAAAGCGTTTGACAGAATTGATCATGTAATTTTACTACGCAAACTATTGTCTCTAGGAATTCGTGGTGACTTATTCAGGTGGTTTTCGTCGTATGTGCAGAATCGAACTCAAACTGTAGTTCTCGGTGGTTATGCTTCTGATCCTGTCGAGATCCCGTCAGGTGTTCCCCAAGGATCTCTATTGGGGCCTATTCTTTTTAATATTTTTGTTTATGATATCTCAACGTGTTTTACTAATTCCTTCATTTTACTCTACGCTGATGATATGAAAATCTTATGTCCAATCACAAGTCATGATGACACGATTGGTCTTCAACGCGATTTAGATAGTTTTCAAAGCTATTGCAATAAGAATAAACTGGATCTTAATGTGTTAAAATGCTCTGTTTGTTCTTTTACTCGCAAACCTGATCCAATTAAACAAAATTACATACTTAAGAATACTATACTATCACGAGTTAATACAGTAAGAGACTTAGGAGTCATTTTCGATTCAAAGCTCATATTTGACTCACACATTGATAATATAGTAAATAAAGCTTCCAAAGCCCTAGGTTTCGTCTTAAGATTATCGTCGGAATTTAAATGCATTAAGACTCTGAAGATATTGTATTGCGCCTTTGTTCGTAGTCACTTAGAATATGCTTCTCAAGTTTGGAACCCTAACTATAATATATACATCACACGTATTGAACGAATTCAAAAACGCTTCCTTCGATATTTGCAATTTAGAACTTCTTATTACTTTACCGATTATATAGAACGATGTAAACATTTCCACTTTTTGCCACTCTACGAGCGACGTAAAATAGCCGATTTAATTTATTTAAGTAATATAGCCAATGGAATTATAGACTGTCCAGAATTATTATCTAGAGTTCAGTTATGTGTCCCTACAAATACATTAAGAAAACCGAAGCTATTACATGTGCCACTTGTCAGAACGACATATCGCCAAAATGCCTTTCTGATCCGAGCATGTAAATATTTTAATTCATTAGATAATAGCCTAGATTTATTCGCAGATAGTGTATCATGCCTTAGAAAATGTTTCTCTAGAGATTTTTTTACATAATATCAACTTTGTGCGTGTAATCATGTTATTATTTGTACATCTATATTGGTAGCTGTCTTTTCTTTCTTTATTTATAGTTTTTATAAGTGGAAATTTGTAATTAGCCTTAGTATGTTATTTATTTGTTATTTTATTAGTGTTAGCTGTAAGTTTCCCTAAATAAATAAAATAAAAATAAAAATAAAATAATCCAATCTTATACACTCATTTCCGTGGTGCCGCCTGTGAGACGTTAAGTGTGCTTTTTTTTCCGAACTGACTATGCTATTGACCTAGCAATGTCTTAACAGCTTCACCGGACTACTATGACGTTAAGTGTGTATCTTGGGTTTTTGTATACATATCAATGGTTTATAATTAGAATTTTGACCGTCACTTTTAAAGTTCGACTTACTGGAATTCGACTGTAGTAATATTATTAATATCAAATGTAACATATGAAAAATATTAAAAAGTAAAAAACCGGACAATGGAAATTCTGTGTTTATGAATATTTAACAAGTAAGCTGAGCGTTATCCAAGGCATATAATTTTGCGGTTACGTGACCATAAAAAAGTTAATTAAGGTAAAATAAGAAATAAACATTTCGCTTCTCATTTTCCAGAAATCATTTTCGTATCACAAAGTAATTTTAAGAAATGAGCATGGGTCCTTGGAAAAGACGGTCCAGAATAACAGGGGTGGAAAAGTTTCAATTTTATAGCAACCACTTGTGAGTCATTGAAATTAGATACAGATTTATGACGTGTCATGCAGGGAATGAAAATATAGAAAGAGGAATCGAATGTCTTATTGCATATGTGTTGTAGTTTCAGAACTGCGTCCTTGTTCACATACACCACGGAATGCAAAATAGATATGACAGGTAGAGATTGTTTGTTAGTACCTAAAATAAATAACACTGAAGCAAATACAATTCTACGTATTATTAAAACTATAATTTTAATAATAATACCAAAAGACACTCTATGAATATTGTTATTACATACTTGATTGATGTAGGCATCACTTTGCGGAATTCCATCGTAAATAATTTATTTGATATTTGTTTGCTACTTCCGCCTCGAACTGATTGGCTTCTGTCAAACGGCGTCGAAGGAATCAACATCGAGTTGAGGACGCTCTGTGGAAAGGCGAAACACGTGTAATCGATTATGAACATCACTTGTCTTATCTGTAGCATATAGTAATTTGGTTTTAAATTTATTCTTTACAAATTCGTAACGGTGAATTAACGTTTTCGTCCGTGTCTATTTTTTTATTGTTTCGATTACTAATTGTATCCTTACCAGCCTGCTCCAATTTTAGGTACGGTAAGGGGTAGGTGTATAAAACTATAACAAGACCAGTTGTGTTATATGAACATGAGTGCTGGGCTACGAAAGGGACGGGTGAGAAAAGACGTGGCAGAGATAAGAATGTTAATATGGATGTGTGTGTGGATAAATTAAGAATGAGTATGTTGGAGGACGTTTGAAAATAGTAACGGTGACATTATATGAACATGAGTGCTGGGCTACGAAAGGGACGGGTGAGAAAAGACGTGGCAGAGATAAGAATGTTAATATGGATGTGTGTGTGGATAAATTAAGAATGAGTATGTTGGAGGACGTTTGAAAATAGTAACGGTGACAGAGATATTAGGAGTAACAGGTTAGCATGTTATGGGTATATTATGAAAAGAAATGAAAGTGATGTAACTAGAAAAATCTTCACTATGAAGGTTGTCGCATATAGGAGTAAAGGAAGACCGAAAAAGTTATGGATGGATTGTGTTAAAAATTATATGTGTATAAAAGGTGTGAGTACTGAGATGACATCTGACAGGGGAGAGTGGAAAAGGAAAACCTGTTGTGCCGGCCCTACTTAGGTGGTAAAGGTGAGAAGAGGAAGTAGCTAACGTTTCGGTCTTTCTCTGTTTGTTATTAATTTCAGACTTTACTCGGTTATACAACCAAAAAATTCAGAGGATTTCATTGTTACAGACGTTACAGTAACTAATCAGTTCCAGATAGATAGCTAAGAAATATAGAAAACTTTACTTTTACGATTTATCAACGATACTTAACGTTATTGTTTGTGTCGCGTCTCGCGGTGTTATCGCTAAGAAATATCAAGTAAATCATTTTATTACAATAACATAAAAATCTCTTTATTACACTGGTAATTGACATACACAATAGAAACTATGTTATTCAAAGTATAGTTTGTGGAACCGAATAGCTTTAAAAGCCCCTGCTTGCAGAAGTAATGTGTTCTCAACTTACGCTCAAGGACCCTCGCCAATCGTATAGTGGACTCTTAGCGTTTCTGTGGATTGTAAGTGGTTTAATTAAAATATTAATAAAACTTTCAGTAAGGGTACAGAACAGTCGGAAATAAGGTAATTTAAAATCAAATTGAAAAGTAGTGCAAAACGTTTGGACTCGAAGCATATTTTTATTTACTTTGGAACGATGTTTAAAATTAGGTGGTACAAGTTTGTACTGAGTTTACGCTCGAGAGGTTTGTTTTTAACTTTCGTAACATTCCGGAAATCAGCCTTATAATTAAAGATTTTTAAAGCAAATACAGTGCAGAATTACGTACTAGTTTATTTTCTATTTCGTCTTGTACAAGTATTTGAACTCAACTGTGTCCTAAAATTTGACGCTGTTGACTTAGCAAGGTTTTAACAGCTTCACCGGACTACTAAGGCGAGCGCTTAAGGCACTCAGCCGATTTTATTTGACAACTAGCTCATGGGTGCGCGGCACACCTCGGCTTGGGATGTTGCCTGATACATGCAATTCGCGACCTATCTGAGCTAAACTAAGCTAAGATGACTATTAATACATATATGAGTTGCTGAAACATACATATATACCTCAACTCTTGTATATATTTGGTATCTGATAATTTTCTAAATTATTTCAGTTGATAAGAGAAAAAAAATTAAACCCTTCCACTTTCATGTGTAAGCGTGTATGCGTGCACGTGTGTGGATATGACATGTGTAATGTTGTCGCAGTGATATAAGATTCTGTGCCACTGTATCGCGCGAGCAGCGCACTCAAGGACTCCACACCGAGGGAACGGACCTAGGCTTGAGCGACTGTCGACTCATCTGATCTTAATGAGCTATCTAAATTATATTATGCAAGTAGGAACTTTAAGTGTTTGTATTATATTATAATAGATTGAATTTCACTAAGAACTGATAGGATAGATTACCTAATATCTATCATTCATCAGACCTATCACTGTGTCATCTACTCGGTTAATTGTTTTTTCATGTAAGAGATTTTTATGCCATTTATGTAATTACTATATTTTGCCCGCAGCTTCGCTAGCATTACTATAGATTCGATTTATCAAAGGAACAGTACTTTTTCTATGTAAATGTTACCTTATTTCCCTTTCTTGTACCCCTGACAATATGTATCTGAAATTTCATGATGATCAGCTGAGTAGTTCACATGCGGAAGCGTAAAAAAACCAACGAACACACATTCCTATCTACAATATCAGTTATATATATAGTAATAATAATACATATATAAAAGAAGATAGAAGATATATAGTAATTATAATATATATAAAAGAAGATAGAAGATTTTCATAATCGTTGTCGTTTGAAAATCAATGAAAATAAAATGGTTCATAATAAAAACACAACCACCATACATCAATAAAATTTAACCTATTAGATTTTATACTATTTCAACTGATTGATAATTTCGCATAGAAACGTCATGTCGCCGTAGTGCAATTATAGCGTACTTACTGTATATGTGTGTTTTACGCACCAATGGACACATTGGTTCAGATCCTGACGGTCGTCCTTTTTATTTATTTTTTAAAGCAAAGTGAATTTTAAAAGCCTCATATATAGCTTAAATTTTTATCTAATCTGACTGCTATATATAGCACAAAGAAAAGTTACCAAAATCCGTCGAGAATTTCATTAACTACAAATTTTTGACTTTCGTCCGTTATCCTGGAGAACCCCTTATGTATTATGGGTTAAAAGTATCCTAGATGTAACATTGTAATATTAATTATCACTGTGTCAAGTTTCGTCAAAATCGGTTCAGTACTTTCGGCATGATGTGTGTTCACAGGGAAAGACAGACAGACACAAATTGTAAAAATAATAATATTTGAATTGGTTATATTCAACGGTGGTCCCATATAAATTTGAAGAAAATATTCGACACCTAAGGGGGTGAAATATCGTTTATTTTATTTTCACCCACTTCGTCTCTACATATTTTAGTGAAATTAGAACCGATTTATAATACTCATTAGAAACCATATATATTTATGGGTTCTAAAAATGGAGAAATAAATTATTTTTTGAACAAAAAAAATAAACCGCCTTCGATGTGAAAAACTAATAAGGCACTAAAAAGCGAAAAATGACTGAATGATTAAAGTCCCAACCTAAATTCATATCAACTACATAGAGTTTAGGTCCACTCTCGTATCCCATGATGTATATCTGTATAGTATATAGTAATAAAATATTACCTGCAACAAATTTGAAACGTAAGTTGGCATTAACTTCAAATATATTATTAGGTAGCGCGAATATCAATATTTTTTATTTAATTTGGTTAATTTAATCATTCAGTTATTTTTCGCTTTTTAGTGCCTTATTAGTGTTTCACATCGAAGGCGGTTTATTTTTTTTTTATAAAAAATTATTATAGTAATATAGATATATAGAAAATATGTAATGGATTCCACTAGAAAAATACAAGTCTCCCTTTAATAATTTAAAGCGGCAGAATAATAGTTAACGTATACCGTTACGCTTGAGATATATGTGAATGATATTTCAAACATACAATTACATACGGGTTATTAATATGATTTTTTGCTGACGACGGTAGCTGGAAAGTGCAATTATTCCATTGCCCCACCCCGGTCGCGCCCAAAGTATGATCCACCATGTTTCATCGTTTATTACACTCCCACGCTTAATACCGTTAATGTTTTATTCGTGTATATTAAACAAAATATATAACAATTGTGATAAGAGCATATATTATGGTAGACCGCTTATACTGAAACATATTAGAAAGGTATCCGCCAAAAGCAAGGTGTTTACAGAGATTATTCAACACTAGTTTTTGATTTAAGAAATATACTATTCACATTCATGCTCATTAAATTGAAACTATAGTATCCTGCCATATCGTTATTATTTATTGCAATCTTCACATTGAAATTTGTCTGAAAATGAAAAAAGTTGTGAATCTCGACAACAGCGTTATTATCATTAAGAATCATCCTAGTGACCTTGTGAGTACTAAAAATATTACGAAAATCAGTTAAACTTTTAAGAGAGGAGAAATCAAAATCAAAAATATTTTATTCAATTTAGGCCGAAAGAAGGTACTTATGAACGTCAAAACTACCAGCGGAAAACAATCCAGTCATCGAGAAGAACCTGCAAGAAATTCGATAAGGTTTATCTTTTTAATAATTTACGTACATATTTTTATAAAAATACATTAAAGTTACGATCGTTATTTAGCTGATGTCCAGAGAGAGGTTTTCATTCCAGACATCACCATCTTACACATATTTATCCACTCTATAATATTCTTTCGTCATTAAAACCTATTTGACATGGTACTTGAGTTTAGTGTCCAGCAAATCGGTAATATAGTTTAAGACTCTGTTGTAAAACCTAACACTACAATAAAAAAAACTGATACTGGTTTTACTGACAAATTACGAACACATACATACACATCCCAATTTTTTACATAAAAATCGAAAGGAATACATCGAGTAATATAGTTAAAACACAAATTTGCTAAACTGTTCGCTTGCTTCTAATCAATGTAAGTGTGTCCCGATTAAAAGGCACTCAATTCGATGCCCATGTGCGAAGTGTATCAATGTCGATACAGTAATTACTTGTAGTGAACATAGAACAGATGGCTCCAGATGAAAAGGAACAATGATAGCAATACGGCGCGCCGTACAACTTTTTATATACATTTCTGTAAGTCTCTCGCAACAGTAATTCTTTGCAAATGGGTCGACACAGTTTCTTTAAAGTTTAGACGTTGGATTGTGAGAGTGAGAATTCGCTTGACTGGTCTCAATGAAAAAATATATTCTAAAATCTATCTAAATCTTATACTTTGTAGAGTTGAGAGTTATGTTACACGAGAAAATGTTTACTTGAAACAAGTTGTGAAAGATGTCTGTTATAGATAGATGTATTTATAGTTAGATAGATGTATTTAAACTATGTAGATATTTTCTTGAGCGCTTTAATATGCACAGTTTATCACAGTTGAAGAAACTTTATAACTTAGTATCTTCATACAAACAACTTTTTTTGGTACGCGTAATTTTAAAATTGTATATGTCTACTAAGATATTTTTTCAGATGGTACGGTGTAAAAGTCAATTTTCATGTACCTTAAATATATAACGTAACTAAAATATATATAAGGCTAAGCCGGGTTAGTAACGTAAGCATCCGAAAAATATTTTTTGGGCTTGATTACGGTGTACCGCTTTTATCTACTTTTTACTTCTTTCTTTTCTTTCTCTACTCGTTGGTAATATTTCAGTATACAAAAACTTTTTTGAACGCATACAAGATATTACATTACAATTTATTGGTGTTTCCCGTAAATTTTAACGTCAAGTCACTGTTTGTGCATGATTTAAATGATGTTGGAAGAAAATATGGTATTCGATCTCGTAATATATTTCTACGTTTATGTTTACCTAATGAAGTCTTTCCGAGTAATTAATTTTTCAAATAAGTAATTTGTGAACATAAAGACATTAAATAAAACTATCAATTTTATTATCTGCCCGGATAAACATAGGAAATATTTTAAATTATAAAAACCTGACAATAAAGCCATCGATCAAGCTAAAAATCTTGACTCACGATATTTTCTTAAATTGTTAATCATTTGCTTAAACTCTATCTTTACTCAAAAACTCTTGTAACCAATCATTATTTGTTCCTCGTTTAATGCCACTAGAATGCTGCCTTGTAAATAGAGCAATGACTTTAGAGCTATGTCTGTAAATGTGATTCTTTGATTAATTATACCTCGATTAAACCCAGGATATAACTATTGATATTCTCCTTACGCTTCCTTCCCGCGAAGTATATATCTAATACAATGGCCTTTACTAAGTTTAGCTTCTCTTGGAACAGTTCTTAACCTAATTAGCCGCATTATATCACAAAATAACTATCACTGATAGTCAGAAGTTTCGTTATATTATAGTAATATCGCATATTTCTTTATGTTTTGTTGGTATATGGCTACAACGTACAACGCGCAATTCGCGTTAATGTTGATTGATATTAGTGAGACTGATAAGAAAATGTAATTAATACATTTTGGATAAAGGCTAAAGTTACGACAGTAGTTTGTTTCAATTTTTCGCAATAAATTATATCAGATTGCAGTCTGATAAAAGACGCATACTATTTATTATTGGAATGTATTAGATTCGACAACTCTCAATTAAAATTTTCATAACATTAAAATGTTTCGTAGTTACATGTCAAAACAAAGAAACGCTGGAGCCATGAGTCCTTTCTAATTATTGAGTCATTATCAATCGCTTATTATTATTAATTTTCTCTTATGTAGGTGTTTTTATGTCGATACTAGTTGTTCATTTTGTCTTGTTAATAAGTTTTCTATTAATTTATCAATTTGTATAATAGGTAAAGCCCTTAAAACAAATAATGGAATTCACTCCCGGCGTCTGTCTTCCCGTCATCATAAAACTTGGGAGTGTTCAAGAGTAGAGTGAACAGGCATTTAGTAGGTAAGCGCGATTCATCGTCGGCTTCATCGTCACTTACCATCAGGTGAGATCGTGGCTAAGCGCGTACCTTTAAAACATAAAAAAATAAAATAAAGTAACAATTAACTGAATTTTTTGGTGATGCATTCTTTTGAGTGTTTTGTGTTGATCAAATGTATAATTTGGTACATATACAATGATAATGGTGTGTTTAACTTGCTTAACAAACATAAACATATGCGATGTTATTACAAAAAAGTTAAATACGTATTAAATACTTGCTTTAAAAAGGTTTCGTAATAAACGCACCGCGCTCGCCCGAGGCAAGTTCGCGATATCCTCTTTCGCAAGTCTAACCTAACGTAATCAAAGCAAGACAAAAGAGCAAGACGGCGATCGCGGTGCATTTAATACGAAACCTTTTAAAAGCCAGGATTCAATACGTATTTAACTTTTTTGTAATCATACCGATGAATCTAAAGTATTTTACCCAAATCTCTACGATATTCATTTCAAAGCAAATCTTTATATAAATGGGTAATAATACTACACAAGACTCGTATCTTCAAAGGTTTAGTGCCGAATGAAAGGTTGAATGCAACACGCCAGTTTCAATGACACGTGCTGTCTGTATGGATTACGTTCTCAATCGATTATAAGACAGCTGTCAATTCATCCGTAGAATATGATATTATACAGCAGTTATTGATAAATTTGATCCAGTATTCTTAATTTATATTTGTTACTAGCGGGCCCGGCAGACGTTGTCTCGCCCTGATTATAAATAAATATTGGACAAATTATATACCAAAAAGAGCCTCGTGAATCACTTTATCCATTGGTAAAAACCGCATAACGATCCGTTCAGTAGTTTTTGAGTTTATCGCGAACAGACAGACAGACAGACGCGATAGGGGACTTTGTTTTATACTATGTAATGATGAAATACAAAATAAAATACTTTTCAGTTTAAAACTTTTGGAAGTGAAATCTTCTTTAGGCGCGTTGATCAGTATTTTTGGCAGGAGATAAATTTATAATTTCACGTCATGCCATGCTAGTAAGCGTGACCGACCGTATTGCGTGTGTGCAGCTTGCGTCAAATTACATGCTAATGCCATGCGACGGATTGTCAACTTGAGAGTGGTAGCTTTTTTTTATACGACTGGTTGTAAACGATTATGTGGGTCACCTGATAATAAGTGATCACCGCCGCCTATGGACATCTGCGACATAAGGGTAACCACGGATGCGTTGCCAGCACTTGAGAATGGAGTAGGTCGGTATATTGAAAGTTTGCAAGTTATACTGGTCTGGAAACGCCGCTGTTGGGGGTTCATTCTAGAGTGCTGACGTACGTGAGAAGAGTGGGGTTATAAAAATCCTTACCACCATGCCGTTATTAATGGTGCCCTGCTGAAGCTATTACTGATTTCAGAATTAATGGGTCGACTCGCCCGGGGTAGTAACACCCTCTCACAGAAAACCGACGTGAAGTAACAGTGCTTGCATTGTTGCGTTTCGTTCGGTCAGTGAGAGCGCCGGAGACACACCTCCCTTCCCCTTCCACTTTCCGCTTTCCTTCCTTCCCCCCCAACACAGGCTGGCAACGCACTTGTGACTCCCCTGGTATTGCAAGTGTCCATGGACGGTGGTGATCACTTACATCAGGTGACCCACCTGTTCGTTTGCCTCCTATGATATAAAAAAAAAAAATGTTTTTATAGTATGACGGTATTAAGATGATATTATACTGTGTCTGTTATTAAGCTCAATGCAATTCAAAAAACAAGGCAGATACCCTAAGGTCCTAACTATCATGCCAACCTGTTAACATGCCAACCTGCCGACTGTTGGATGTACACTGACTAAGCTGGTGAATTGTGACAGTCACTACAACGAGTTGATCACCGTGCGATTAATGGTCCCAAGCCAATCGGGTATAAATTTCTGCAGTCGCGCTGTATTTAAAGTTTTATATTAAAGAAAATAATAGTTCCGTTAGATCTGCGGTATTGTTTATAATGCACTTCAATTCTGCGCCGTGTTTATAATTGAAATTTCACGCGGACGTAGTCACGGGCATAGCTCGTAATCTTATCTATACTAATATTATAAAGAGGTAAAGTTTGTGAGTTTGTGACGTTTTAGGGGGTAATCTCAGGAACTACTGGTCCGATCTGAAAATTTCTTTCAGTGTTATATAGCTCATTTATCGAGGAAGGCTTTATATTATCACGCTAACACCAATATAAGAGATGCACCAATGAAGAATGTTTCAAAATCGGTTTTTTCCTCTTGAGAACTTCCGCTGTGTTAGCGTTAGCCCAAAGTAACTATTCCACACGAACGAAGTCGTGGGCAGAGGCTAGTAGAAAATAAAAGGAAAGCTAAAGCAAGTTATGAAGCAATGAAGAATAAAGTTATATTTTTTCATGAAGATGACTCTAATACGAGGTTGTGTGCTGGCATAATGCTCTTGTTGTAGAAAAAAAGGTTGTAATATGATAGTATGATTATATTTTAAGAACAATGTTGAATTAAAGTTGACTTTATTAATTTTAATATTTAGGTTTATTATTGTGTCAAATTCTCTCATCTAGTGAAAGTAATATATATTATATATCCTGGTCCTGATGTATTCCCCTGCCCTATGTACTTACCCTGGTCTTCGAAAAAGTAATAAAATAGGTATAAAGTGACTTGCCCTTACTTAAAAAGGTAAGTAAACGGGACAAAAATCATAATATAAAGATTTCATGAAGCAACTCCAACTTTTCTCCTTGGCCGAATCACCTTAAATATATCGGAAAACACGCAGAAGAAGTGGCGGGAGAATACCATTAAAAAATAAAAACGAACAAAAAATATACTCAAAAATAAAAACAGATTAGGATCCCGCCAGAAACACCCTCCTAACATCCACTCCGGAACACCATCTTAGAGAGTACCCAGAAAAAATTATAGATTGTAATTTAATAAGTATCAAAGTTCTATAAACATAAAAAACAATTTACTCGAGACAGCGAAGTCGCGGCTGTCGTAAAATAAGAGTTTTACGAGAGGGACAGAAGTTACATAAATATCACTTAGCTATGCCGTTTATTAAATAATGAATAGTGTTCTAAAGATTCTTGGGATAACACCACTAGATCTTTTACGTTACAGTTTTAATTGCTAAACGTATTTCTATACGTTTTTTCACCACGTTCTTTCCTCTGTAAGGAGTATTATAAAACGTATATAGGCGGGCATAAAGGTTTGTAAAACCTTCTTTATACGTATGCTAGCGTTCTGGAATGAGTTACCCAGCACAATTTTCTCCGAGGGCTATGACATGAGGCTTGTGTTGTTCCTGGTGTTGCAGTTGTGTATAAGCGACGGTAACCATTTACCATAAGGAAACCTGTTTGATTGTTTGCGGCCCCTTGGTATACGAAAAAACAGAGTTAGACAGAGTAGGATCCAAAAGGACTACTACAGCACTTTTCCATGTTCCAGTCATTTATTTTCCTGAGTTGTAAAATATATCAACCACCTGAATCACGACAATAGTACCTATACTAGCACTCCTAAGTGTTAGCACCTGCCATGGTCGCAATCAGCCGAGTGCCTTAAGCGCTCACCATAGTAGTTCGGTGAAGCTGCGAAAGCCCAATAAAGTGAACAGCATAGGTCAGTTAGAAAAAAAAAGTTTCTATATCCCAGTCAATGTTGTTAAATTGTTATAAAAATAGAGATCGAAATACAAGCAAATTTCTATCGACAATTCTATTAGCCTTGTCTTTGCCCTAACAAGTTATCTCTTTATAGTCACTCTTCCTTTATATTGCACTTTGCTTATCATCAAGTATAAAATAGTCACTTTGTCGTGGTTAAAAAAAGTTAAAAATCGTTTTGTTAATATTCCATATCAATCAGAAAATGATGGATTTTATTACCATAAAGCTTGTAATTGACAGAACTATAGTATAAATAGTCAATGCTTCAATACCACACGCTAAGGTCATAGCCATTCACGTATGTCCGTTACAGATTATGTTAGTCAATTATAAGACGGGCTGTCAATTCATTAGCTGAACGGCAATTTGTAAACGCTTGGCATCGCGTGATGTACAAGCATTTATGGAACAGTTTGCCTGGTTGGTACACAATATTATTTCATGAGTAAAGGGTAGACGAAGCGAAAAGGTAGACGGTTTATTTTACATACAGAATTTCACACTAATGAATGCATTTAAAGTATTAAAAGCCTTTAGAGCAACCATATACAAAAATGTGTGTACTTATGTACACGCGTTAAAAGTTATACTTCTTTGGAGTAACAAGATAAAAATCTTTTCAAAAAATCTATCTTTCGCCTTATTCTACGTTTGTAGAAAAAAACGACATTAACAAAAAAAATGTATTTAATACATTGAAAGTTTTAAGACATAGAAATACAAACAACAAATACAAAGAAACAAAATGTTGACTATGGCTAACTTCAGGGTGTCGGATTTCGTGACGGTGTGCGCGCGCATCGTAAAAATTTACTCTCATTATTTTTCCTTAATGCGCCAAAAGAAGTATAACTTAAAAAAAAAATTTGTTATTTAGTAATTAATGATTAAAAATAGGCTGCACTAGTTCAATACTAAATGTCAATATTGTATATACAAAGGCCGCTCTTCTACGTGTCACTAGACTGGCGTAAGCGCAATACTTCACGAGCATGTCCAGGTCATCGGTGACGAGAATCCATAAGATTTCCCCTACCAAATATTTTTTTTTTAAATAGGTCAACGTGGCTAAAAAAGTTGCCACTTCATAATTAATTTCAAGGGTACGCAGTCGCGTGGCATAAAATGACTCCAAGAGTTTACCAGAAAAAGATTTAGGGCGGCTATTTTCCTACCCACAGTTTTATAATTTATACAATTCACGTTCGTAATGTTCGGCGAATAACGTTTTTCTTAGCGCTGAATAACATATTTTGAGAATATCAACACTATTGAAGGCCTAAAATAATAACCCTTACATTCATCGCAGGTTACATTATACCATATTAGCCGGGACATCCAATACACTCGTAATTAAATTCTTAAATTTTAATTTGTTATCGATGCAGTTACTTAAATTTAGATGAATCCGTATAGAGTGCGACGCGTAGAGAGAGAACTATACATAGACTGTAACGATACTTCGCTGAAATAGGAATTCATAGTTCGGTTCAATAATAATTGGTTGTTATCGTACGGCCAAGTCAAACTCTACTTTCTATACCACGTGCTGTACAATACGACTCGCATTATTATTTCGTTTAATTTGGTAATCATATTTTATAGATCATAGCTTAATATTATATAGCTTACAATCTTCCTTAATTTATATAGCATATTTAAGCTGTAATATGCAAATAGCAGTGTTCTAATCTGCCTGGTAATTTTAAAGATAAGCGTTTAAAACCATTTTTTAAAGCTTTCTAGCAATTGGTTATATACATTTGTTAGGAGGTAGAGCCACGCTGAAGCTATTACTGGTTTCAGCATGAATGGGTCGGCCCGGGGTAGTACCACCCTCTCATAGATAATCGACGTGATGTAACAGTGCTTGCATTGTTGCGTTTCGTTCGGTCAGTGAGAGCGTCGGAGACTCACCTCACCTCTCCCTCTCCGCTCCCTCTCACCCTTGCCCTTCCCCTCCAACACAGGCTGGCAACGCACTTGTGAATTCCGTGGTGTTGCAATTGTCTCTTTACCGATCCTCCCGATGAAATAACGGCAGCGAACGATCAGTACCAGCCTGTCTCTCCAAACAGAGCGTGCTCACGCCCACGCCCGCGTAACCTCAGATCACGCCGCCGTGGTCTGGGTGTAAATTTCGCTCCCGCACACCAGACTAGGCCCCCTTCGGCAGCCTCTCAAGCCTAGGTTCGATCCCTCGGCGTGGAGCCCTTGAGTGCGTTGCTCGCGCGATACAGTGACACACCAATACATCACTGCAACAACACTACACATATCACCTCCACACACGTGCACGCTCACACGCTTACACATAAAAAGTGGATGGGTTTTTTCTTTTTGTTTTTACCCGTATCGAACTGTAATAGTTTAGAATCATTTCCTACACAAAATACACATAAGAGTTGTTGAGATATGTATGCTTGGTACACATACATGTTTCAACAACTCATGTATGTATGAATAGTTTAGCTTTAACTTAGGTTAGCTTTGATAGGTCGCGAATTGCATGAACAGGCAACAGCCAAGCCGAGGTGTGCCGTGCACCCTTGAGCTGGTTGCCCAAATAAAATCGGCTGAGTGCCTTAAGCGCTCGCCTTAGTAGTCCGGTGAAGCTGTTAAGACCTTGCTAGGTCAATAGCGTAGTCAGTTCGAGAAAAAAAAAAGCAATTGTCTATGGACGGTGGTGATCACTTAACATCAGGTGACACACATGTTGGTTTGTCTCCCACGATATATAAAAAAATACATTCTAAATAAATATATAAATGACTTTTATGTAACTATAGTTGTTTAAATACTTATTACTAAAACGTTAAGGTAAAACGTCATTGATTGATGCTAGTTCTGTTCAATCTCTATTTATAATTTATTTACTATGTTCCTAATACATTTATATAAATAAGTTACTACACACCCATTTCATTCTTTTATCTTTATTGGTACGTATACTAAATTAAACTAGAATATAGAGCAAACCAAAAGCGTTGATCAAAGGGAAAACTATGTAAATTATTTAGATTTATGAATCGCCAACTTCGTAAACGTAGTTTATCTGTAAAATACCAAAAGTTGGATGCAATCACGATTACTTTATTCATTTACTATCATTGATATATAAAAACCCAAGTTGCTCACTAAACGTCTCACAACTGGCACACAAAAATGAGTGCATTATGCAGCCGTTTCTAATAGTTACGCGTCGCTTGCGTCCTTGTACAAACAACTTTAATTCATGTAGGTAAGGTTGAATTTGCAAAATCATAAGTTTATCGTATAACTATAGCTACGTATGTATATTGGGGAGTTTTTGTGGACGGTTTTAAGCGCTACTTTTATTCGAGACTGTGTGTCTTGAGTTTTTTTTTATATCAATGTTTACAATACATTTTATCATTAATCCTACTAAAAAAAATTAAATATCTAAATACCTAGTGCTACTATTTATATTTATATCTCTGGTTTACGTTCGACGTGACGTTGGATATGAATTTAGTATATTATACACTAGATCTTCCCGCGGCTTCGCTCGCTTAAATGTATCTTTTAGCCTATACCTTGGTAGCAGTTTTTTTTCTAGATAATAGGTACCTTATATCCTTTTCTAAATACTTGGCAACGTGTATATGTAATTTCATGATAATTGGTGCATCAATTAAAGCGTGAAAGCGTAACAAACAAACAAACAAAGCGCATTCGTGTTTATATAGGTAAGCAAGTGATCCTTAACACGACGTTGGTTATGAGTCCAGTATATTTTTAATTGTTTTTATCTCTTGTCTTTTTTATTATATGTTAAGATTTTTAATAAATTACGTGGAGTACGTTCTATACACATATAAATACATGAAGCTGTTAAGACCTTGCCAGGTCAATAGCATAGTCAGTTGGAAGAAAAACAACAATTTTAAATGTATATTATTTAAAACCTAATATAAGCCCTGTGTGAGTGCCGATGGAAGTGTGCTCGAGTAGGTACACCTAATACATAACCTAAGACTCGTACCTACCGGCTCTGAAGTGTCAAAGAATAGTAACTCGAAGGGGCTCTAAATCCGGGGCTAGCTCGAACGGAATTTGCTGTCTGTATTCAGTAAATGTCATACAGCTAAAATTTTTAAAGCCGAATATTTTTAAAATGTTGTTTTATTCTCTCGAAGAAGAATCAATATTGGAAATTAATTAAAAATAAAATTTTATGCTCGTGTGACCGTTATGTTCAATATTTAATTATTGCAATATTTATTTAAGCTACGTTACTAAATATACAAACAGCTATTATGTAAAGATGTACCGTTGTTTTACAAAAAAAACTTATATTAAAAAATCCAATTTTCCTCAATTTTCGCCTAACATCTTAATGGGTTTTGATGAATTTATTATGAATGTTTTTGACGGTTTATTTTTCTTTTATTAATATATTCCTTTGGGTATTCTTTCTGCCAGAGGTGTATTTTTATTTTTGCTGTAAAACTACTTCTTGTGAATGTTTCTAGATTTGTTTTTCTTTATCTAGACCTTTCTCGCATCTGTAATTGGACGGTTTAAATGTTTTTTTTTTATGACCGAGAAAGTTGTAAGTCCTTGTCCAATGAGGTACGAATTAAACTCATAAAATTGTGGATTTCAAACTGTCCTCCCTAAAAGAAACGATTGCTCAATGTACCAGATGGCGCCACCGTCGCGTAAGCGTTTTTAGCGATTATGCGTCATTATTTCACGCCGTATAAAAATAGTCCCTAATGCCAAAGGTTTTACTGCTCTTTTACAACTTTTCGGAATCGGTGGTAAAGTTGAATGCGTGGCTACATACGTCGACTGTAATTTATTAGGACATAAACAAACGATATTATGTTTTATTGCAAAAAGATACCAAATATATACTTTAATAATATAGTTCTATTGACAATATTTAAATTATTCACTCAGAAGTGAAAATGTTCTGAGATAATATATAGTATCCATAGGTATTTTTAACGGCATTTAAAAGTAAAAATAATTTACATTCAAGTGAATGGAGCACAGTAGTGCATTATTAAAACTAAAAATAATAATATCAGAATGTACATTACCTAATCATTTGAAGTAAATTGATACATTGAAAAACATTTATAGTACAGCGAACCTTAAATAACAATATTGTTACGATAGCTTTTTTTAACAAATAAAAAGGTTGATTTGATAGTGATTAAATAAATGTTCTTAATTTTTATTAATTAGAATTTTTATTTGATATTTACAAGCAAAACAATATTTGTTAGCGTGAATCGAAAACAACAACCTTTTATTATCGAAAGCACATCTACACGCTAAGAGGAAAGTTTTCACTTTTACAACCTTAAATTATTTAGAAAAATGTAGTGCAATGACTCGAGAGATATTAATTTTATTAAAAATAATTGAATCTTGATCTTTTGGACTTGGTATAAGAGGCACAAAACCTTGGTGTAAGACCAAACGCGTGACAACACTTCCATGTATAAGTTATTCTAGCTATGCATAATTTTATACTTTTATGAAATATCCTTATATGAATTTACATAATTTAAAAAGCGATCTATTTTACTTTATACAATAGGTTTCAGGGTCATAGAGGCGATTTTCGCATCTCCCAACAGAATCTGCCTAAGACATTCCTATAGATCTAGTTATATTATTCCAGTGTAACGGTCGGTCTGTGTGATTTATTGGAGCGAGCTATTGGATTCCGATTGTTCTCCACAAGGGAACGTAACGTGTCTGCTTTTATATTTGGCCATTAGTACAATCATGTCCGTTTGGCATTTGAGAATATTTTATAAATGCTATAAATTCTTTTGTTATTGTTATTTATAACAATGTAGTGATAATTCGGTTATTAAGCATCCGAATTCGTCATCAAATGTGTCGTTACATTGCAAAATGAGTTAAATCCATCTTTAATCGGTCATTTGACATGTTTCACATCTTTAAGATTTCCAGTTTTTATACACCAAGAACGAAGTTCACATTTTGCCGTTCATAAGGTATTTAGTTTTTTTGTTCATAAGGTTTTTAGTTCTTTCTTTATAATCTTCATATTTGCCTGGAGATAAGCCTGATAATCACAGTACAATCCAAAAACAATGGCGACCACCGAGTGACACAGTATCCATCGCCGGTCGCCGCTGTCATGCCGGCATACGAAAGGCTGGATATGCACAGGCTAATCCCGAAACGCACCCCGCAGAAACGAATCACTATGACGGGCTTTTTCGCCATATACATGGTGGTTGCGACCCAGTCAGGCTGTAAAACCCTACTACCCCGCTTTCGCTATTGCCTCGTTCGTTATTCAACAGTGTGCACCACGTGCAGGTGAGGTTGGCTTGGATGTCTCGAGTCTTCGATGTTACTCGACACCCCTTACCCCCTAAATGTAACGATTCAACAGTTGAATCCTCTAACATTATAAATACGAAAGTGAATTTGTTTGTGTGTTACGCTATCAAGCCTTGAATACCCAACAGATCACAAAAAAATTTAAGCAATTGTCAGAAGTACAAAATAGGATATAGGGTACCTTTTATCTAGAAAACAGCACTGTTCCTGAGATATAAATTAAATTTACATTAATACGAATGGAGCTGCGAGAAAAAGCTAGTGTAATTATAAACCATTATATTATTCTTAATTTAAATGAGTACAATTTTTTACAGTATTTTGTCAGTATTTTAACAATGAGACATGTGATATGTACGCAAAGATATTATAACTAATAAGCTACGTCATAAGAGCTTAGACAGCGCCTTGTTAATGCTTGGCTAGCTAGCAAACGTGGTCTAGCCCCGTCTATCCGCCCGTATCTAAGCAACATATAACTATTTAGTTTCACCACTTGATATTGAGAATATGCCATCTTACTACCATATTTTATCTAAGACTAGCGGGTCCGGCAGACGTTGTCCCCCCTGATTATAAAAAAAATCCTTGACAAATTGTATACCATAATACCAATAATACCAAATTGTATAAACGTTCCTCATTAATCACTTTATCCACTGGTGAAAACTGCTTGAAAGTCTGTTCAGTAGTTTTTGAGTTTATCGCGAACAGACAGACAGACAGGCGCGGTAGGGGACTTTATTTTATACTATGTAATGATAGTGTGGCGTTACAATATTACTTTACGTATGTGTGCGTTATCGTTGCCATTTGTTTTGTCAAAATATCATGTAGGTAACGTATCTACACCTTTTTTGTTATAATAAAATTGCATGTACGAGTTTCATCGTGCAGTACGTGCACTATCTCTGAAAGTCCTCAATGGCAAAGCTCGCCGCCCCCGCATTCGACACGATGCGACACGACGACACTTGGCGGTGACACGTCACTCAAAACCATTTCCGTTTTACAAGAGAGTCTAGTCTCAACCTCTACGAAGGTTAAAGTTTATGATACACCAAATGCAGTCAGTAGGTATTAAGAGTCATAGTTTGTCCGTCTCTCTTTCTGCCTATTTGTATATTCCCGTTGAACTCAAAAAGGGTTTGACCATCTTATTTTGAGTTAGACCATCATAGTTTGACTTTCTTATACGGAAAACTAAATCTATATCTCAATTAACAAGGAACAATTATAATTAATGCAGGAATTGTTTTTAGAAATCGTAAAGAAAGTCATAAAATATCTTTTGTAAATTTTTTTGTTTAAAAAAATTATATAGATATTTTTTTTTGTTTATTCTCAATTAATGACAATGAAACTTTTTACATGAGAAGTATATATCATTCGTAAAGATATAAGAATAGTATTATATATTCTTAGAAACAAAAAAAGTATATGCCATTCAAAATTAATAAACCTATAAAGAAAATATAGACATATTGTCATAAAATAAAACGAATGCAAACCAAACGCGCGAAAAGAACACGTGTACAACCGCGAGAGCAGCCAGTATGTTATATTTTTATTTGAAAAATAAGTATTTAGTCACAGGTCAAATAAATTTAAAAATTTACAGTTAATATTGGCACAAGCTATAACTGTTTGTACGCTCGTTGTCTTTATTCACCAATTTACTTACATTTGAGCTCCGCCCCGCGGGTCGTAAAGTAATATTATCCACCGCTGGGCGAGGGCAATAGTGCTCTTTTACGGGCCGCGAGCGAGCGTCACATGGGAAATTATTTGACGTGCCGTTTAATGGATTTTTGCCTTCATAACACGCTACCTACAGCCAAATAAAAATACAGCGACTTACCTACTTACCGCAACACGTATGTAGAACACTTTATTGAAAATGCTAGCGTGTAAATTGAAGGAGAATTCCAGCAGGCGTTGCTGTCGAAATTTCTAATATTATGTGGAACATGCTTATATGGAATAAAATTTTCTTTAAGTTTACTAAATATGTTAGTGCTTTCTTTGGTTTGTGGTTTTGTTATTAATTATTATAATAAATACATCAAAATATAAAAATTTAGTTTGGTCGATTTTTTTCTATAATGAATACCTTAAAATCGTCTGTGTCATAATACCCCTTTTATACCTTTTATTAACTTCACACATTATAGCTTTTAGTCGTATTAAAAAAATGTGAATTATAACCCACTATCAAGTCTATTGAATATTGACATATAAAGGGCTGATGAGAAGACTGGCAAATTCCATTTTTTTTTTCAAATTGCTTTTTTTATTTAAATTACTCATTTCATAATAAGATTATCTACAACAAGTATAAAACGTCGTGTTTTTTTTTTGCATTTTTTTTTGTTGTTGCACTTCTTCTTCTATAGTGAATAACTAAGTCGTGACTTGACCACGTCGGTTATTATTATTAGGTATAATTTATACAGAAAACAATTCCAAATACATATAACATCCAAAATTTCCTTTCAAAATAATTCATTGTAATGTATTCAAGTCCACCAAAAATTGCTTCCAAAATTTAAATCGTCTCTCTGTAAAGTTTTGTAAATATGACTTAGCCAGTTTTTCCTTCATATGATCTCATTTTACACAATAAAATGTGATTACCTTTGCAAAGGAGACTAACTAACAAACAACGATTATTCGAAAAATTTTAAGTTATTTACTTTTTTAAGTATTTAAGTTATTTATGAAATAAAACCACAGTATGGTGGATAAGGCATTTTATGGTGGTTCGCCAACTAGTTACTATTCTCTAGATAAGACTTCATTAACAAGCAACAATGAGTTTGTTTGAGGAGTCGTCATTTCCTGTCCATCTCAAACTCTCTCTAGCTTTTCAGTTCTTGGGATCATTATTAAATTACTTTTAGAGAGAATGCATCTAGTCTAGTCTAGTTCGTGAAGAAGGTTTAGATATATAATTTAATAAAATGTTTTGTAAATTGGTTGAAATATAACGATATTTATTGGGAAGTGTCGCTAAAAGTCAATGCGCCTGGGAGCTTTTGTCGAAAACGCTGCCTATAATCCTTTTGAGATTTAACAATACAGTTGAGATAATAAACAAGGCAGACGAAGTTGCGGGAATCAGCTAGTAAATTATAATAATATACAATCTCACTTTACTATCTATCTCACTTTGCTATCAGGCAACAGCCAAGCCGAGGTGTGCCGTACACCCTTGAGCTAGTTGTCAAATAAAATCGGCTGAGTGCCTTAAGCGCTCGCCTTAGTAGTCCGGTGAAGCTGTTAAAAAACAAAACAAAAAAAAACACTTTACGCTAAAAGACAATGTAGTCTAAGATAGTAACAACGCTCCTACAACACTCCTATAGGTGCTTGGACAGATTTTAAACTCGAGGGTGGTAGTTAGTCAGGCGGGCTTAAAATACCTACCACGATGCGACCTTATACTATTTAACGCCAGCCCGTAATTACACAAAGTTGAAGTGGTTGAAAAATTCAATATAATTTAATCATGATTTACAGTCAAAGAATTCACAGTTATCATTCATTCGCAGAGTATGTAGTCACAAGTCTCGAACTACTGGAACTGCGAGTGCCCGCACACGTGCCGCTAGGGACCCGTGCGGAACTGTCTTGCCGATGGCAGCTGGGGCCTGCTGACGTGCTTTACTCCGTCAAGTGGTATAAAGATGGCAAAGAGTTCTTCAGACACGTGCCACGTGACCATGAGCCGCGGAGGAAATTCCCGCTACCGGGCGTCGATGTCGAGGTAGGTCCTATAAATAGATCAAACAATAGATAATACACCGAAGCCTTACAAATTAAAACAATATGAAATTATTAAGTCGTGAAGCTCTTCAGTAATAACAATAACCAAAGAAATTTGGATGTTAGATCCTATGAAGTTTCGCAGACAATGTGGATCTTGTCATAATAGATTATTCTTGAGCTTCTTCTCAAGGATCTACTTTTGGTAAATTTAATTTATTTGCGTTACTTTTATAATATTCCTGTGGTATATTCTAATATTTACACAATTATTAAAGATGGTCATAAAGTGTTGTAGTTTTATTATATATAAAATACGATAAATAACCTAATATTTACAACGAAAACCGTTTAATACATATTAAAAAATCAACGTTATTAACCCCGCGAAGTCACGTGGCAAGAATTTTTATTATTTTACGGTCATCTTGCAAAAACTCTTATTAAATCAATTATGACAGTAATCGTACTAAACCAAACTTTTTGAAGTCTACATTGTACTATATTAATTATTATAAACCACAAACTTATACGGTGTTTTTTTATTATATATAAAATACGATAAATAACCTAATATTTACAACGAAAACCGTTTAATACATATTAAAAAATCAACGTTATTAACCCCGCGAAGTCACGTGGCAAGAATTTTTATTATTTTACGGTCATCTTGCAAAAACTCTTATTAAATCAATTATGACAGTAATCGTACTAAACCAAACTTTTTGAAGTCTACATTTTAATATATTAGTTATAATAAACCACATAAACTTATACGGTGTTATTATAAAATACTTAAATACGTATTGAACCCTGGCTTTAAAAAGCTCTCGTATTAAATGCACCTCGTTCGCTGAATGTTCGCCATCTTGCTCTTTTCGCCATCTCGCTTTGGTTACGTTAGGTTAGCCTTGTGAAAAAGGATAATGGGAACATGCCTCGGGCGTGCGCGGTGCATTTATTATGAAACCTTTTTAAACCAAGTATTTAATACGTAGTTAACTTTTTTGTAATAACATCGATAGAATTTTAATGGCTCAGTATTAAACTATCAACGTCATTAGGAAATGCTTAAATTAAATTTTAAATTACTTATCACAAAATTTAGTACACTTTACATTTTTATTTGATCTGCAATAAGACGTTATTAAATTCTGCGACAAACAAGTATCGATAGGCAATAAAATCTACGTAAAGCCTCTTCAATTACAATATTATTTCTTAACAAAGCAACTGAAATACTTTGTCACAAAGTCAAACAGACGATTCGTCTCCCGAAAAGACGTTGGACATTTGGTATTTTCTGTAATTTCACTAATGAAACCCGGAATTTTTTGAAAGACGTTCTCTGTTTGTTTACAAATAATTCAGTAAATGCGACGCTAAGCTGATACTAAGGTTGAACTTTAGAATGGATACGTCTAATTGGATTAATCCGGCAGCGAGTCGAGTTTGCTTAGGTCTCCCGTGTAGAAACAACATAAAACTGGACCGGATATTACATTGTGAAGAGGCGCAGGTGTAAACAGTGCCGCTATCGTATGGAGGCTCATCTCTGCTTTAATTTAATACCTGCCTTTTGTCAGTAAAACTTTTACCTACAGTACAATCAAAGTTTATATAAATTTTATACAATGCATGCAATATACCTATACTGACTTTATAAGCGATTTGTTACATTAATCACGTACTTGTAGGATACGTCTAATTGGATTAATCCGGCAGCGAGTCGAGTTTGCTTAGGTCTCCCGTGTAGAAACAACATAAAACTGGACCGGATATTACATTGTGAAGAGGCGCAGGTGTAAACAGTGCCGCTATCGTATGGAGGCTCATCTCTGCTTTAATTTAATACCTGCCTTTTGTCAGTAAAACTTTTACCTACAGTACAATCAAAGTTTATATAAATTTTATACAATGTATGCAATACAACTTTATAAGCGATTTCAAGACAGTTTTTAAAGTGAAAATTCTTTAACCGTGTTGAGTGATTTAAAAATACATTTATTTGGTAGTAGAAAACCTTATGGGTTCGCATCACTAATGACTTCAACATGACAGTGAAGCGTCACCGATTACCTCGACATGCTCGAGACGTATTGCGTTTGCGCTGGACTTACGACGCGTAGTAAAGCAGCCTGTGTACATGCAATACTGATATTTTGTATGAGCCTATGCAGTTCCTCATATCTTTGATTGATTAATAAAGAGAGCGCCAGAGGCCCACCTCCATTCCCCTCTCCTCTCCCCCTCACTCCCTTTCCCTCAAACACAGGCTGGCAACGCACTTTCGACTCCCCCGGTGTTTTTAGTGTCTATGGACGGTGGTGATCATTTAAAATCAGGTGAACCACAAATTCGTTTGCCAGTTAGGACATAAAAAAAAACTGTATATAATTATTGCTCGTAGTGTCAATTGATGTGAGACCAGACTGATATTAATAAATTCAGTTCACAAATTATGAAATGGAAATGGCGAATCATTTAACTGAATGTAACTAATTTTAAATTTTAAATAAGAACACAGTTATTCCTTTGTTTGAATTTTCAGTTATGTCGGCAGTTCTTATTACTCGACCTTTTTCTTAGTCACGACTAGTACAAAAACTTAACAGTCAGCAACAGCAGTTAATAAAATAAAAAAAAATAAAAAATAAAAAAGCCTTTATTCTACTCTTTTTTTCCGTACAAATTTATTTCCACTTCCTTATCTAAATTGTAGTCGCCTCCTCGGCGTAGGCCTCCCCTAGTTTTTTCCACAGGTCCCTCTCCCTTGCCTTTCTCATCCAATCTGCTCCACATCTTTGATGGAAAATATCCCGCCACCTTTTCTTTGGTCTTCCTGGTTTTATCTTGTAACCTAGTGGCACCCACTCTACTGCTACACTCTACTCTACCCCCAACAGCAGTTACTATATCAATGATTACGCTATTTATAATAAGAAACTGTTATCAATTATTTAGCTGTTAGGCAATATGCTGTTTTATATCGTATTGAAATTGTTAACAATGAATATTCGTATTGATATTTTAAGGCCGTGTGAGGTGAACTGCTGCCCCTTTCACACATTTGCTGATTGTTACATAATGTTTCCTTGTTCACACATTGCGATAACCCCGGCCAGTCGTTATTGTTCTTAACACTAATAACGTAAAACGCATAACCATAATTACGTAAACATATATATATATAACTTACGAGTACTTGTATATTCAAATGTTCTAATTCAGTTAATAAGTATTGCTGACGTAATCACCGTCTAGAAATCCCAACATCTATGTCATAAAAAATGTGCAGATTTAGGACCCCCCCTCCTCCCATCAGTGTTTTTTTTTCTCCATGGTTACATCTTTTGGCCGCAGGAGCAGGGTCTGTCTAATCGACACTACATCCGCTCCTCCAACAGGTGTTGTCCCTTCCTAAGGGACCCAAACTGCGGCCTGAGGGGTCAAGATGTTGGACCCCTCAAGGGGAAATGGCTGTTACGTAATACTTGAATGACCCCTAATCAACAGCAGAAAAATGACGTCATTACATTTTACTATTTGTGTTAATAATGATCATCAGCATTATTTATTATTACAATAACATATGAATCTAATATATGATTGTATTATCTTTATTTTAATATTTTGAGTCCATTACCAGAGTATTTAAAATATATATGAATATTAAAATTTACTGATAATATTTTAAAATACAGAGAGAAATAACAAAAATTAAAATTTAAAATAAACGAAACTATATATGTGAACTCGTGGCTGTGTAAATATGTGCAGATGAAACCAATTTACGTGGTAATGACCGCGGGGTATTTTTCAATTTCATCCTTTGGGAATAAAATTTAATTTAAGGGAGCAGCAAAAAAACACGCGAAGCGTACTCTACTGCAAGAGCGAGCGCTGCGGGCGACTCAGCTAATGACGACATAACAATTAGGAAACTTTACCTGTGTTCCTGTCCCACGTTGTATAAAACTATTTTATTTTTTATATACTAATTAAATAATTGTAACTAGAATATATGAGTTTCGTAGAACTGTATGCCGATCGAGAAAATTAATCAATAATTTTATATAACTTTAGGAAATTCTATAAAGAAACTAGCAAGGACGGAGCATTTTGACCTGCCCTGATAATTAAAAAAATCATAGAATCAGACCGCAGCCCCACCACCTCCTCCATTACAAAAAAAAATACATTTCACTGAACGCGTAGTATACATATATATAGTATTATTCTAAAACTGTAACAGTTTTATATTTTAATAGCTTCTGCCCGCGACTTTTTCCAAATGGAATAGTTACTTTGGTCTACCGCAACATTTTTTTTTTTCATTTTATAACTTAAATGAAATTATTATATCCACTTACGTATTCAGGTCTTATAAAGTAAGCGCAAATAGGCTTACAAATGAAAATAAACCATATTACCCAAACTATAATCATCATCATCATATATATTAATACGTGAAGCCTAATCTTTGTACCCCTTTTTAAGGGAATTGGGCGAACGGATGAACATGAAACTTGGCATAGTTAAAGTTTATATGGAGGAGAAGTGCAGAAAGCTTATTTATTTTATATAAAATGCATTAGCAGTACATTAAATTAATTAAAATATGCATTACTCACACTGCTGCTTCAATTTTACACAACATATAACATGTAAATAAAAAAGACATTTTGACATCTGTTAATAAAAGACTTCAAAAAAGGTTGTGAAGGAGGTTGCTATGTTCGATTGTATGTATTATTTTACTCTTACGTTCCAATTACGCTTTTT
>MU160730.1:0-11701 GCA_015888305.1 Antheraea pernyi | reverse complement strand
GCTCTTCCCCACAGTGTCTGATCACGCAGATATGATTATAGTGGGTAAGGAACACTTTTTATAACTTTTGTTATTCCCTTTTTACGTGTCTTTCTGCGAGTTTATTTAGGGCTGTATTGTGATCACTTTCTTATATCTTGTAGAAGTAAGTATTTGGGTTGAATTAACCTGTAAAGTATGGAGGAATATCCTTTGAAAATATTTAAAACTCAAAAACTAATTGACTTGAAAATCTGAAAGATAATGTATATTGTTATATTATAGAAAAAGTTAATTACTTGTTCTATGTAATTAATCTATATTATAAATGTAAACAACTTTCTGTGAAATTGAAAAGGTCTAATTGAGTATATAAAATGGAGTTACAACGCTGTCACTAATGCGAAACGCAACGTGGAATTCAATTTGAAGATGGAAACACCATTAGTTTATTGCGTTTTGTATATTTTTAGTTGAAATAAAAACGACAACAATGACACTTCGTTTACCACAAAGGTAATTAATGTATCTTCTCAGAAGTTGTGTATTTATATTAACAAGTAAAATGATTAATACAATTAAAAGAAAAACATTGAAAACTTCTAAGTATATTATAGAAACAGATATTCTGTTGAGTAATAGCACGTAAAATAAAACTACACATTGCACACGTCATATTGAAATAAAATATAATCTCGCATAATGAGGAACATTCTAACTACACTTCATACATTAACACTGCTCAAACCATTCAGGCTATAAAATAAACACACACATAGTCACATATCACTCGGGTATAATTGCGCGTTCGTGTAAAAGTTGTATACAAATTATTTCAAAAATAAAATCAACGTTCAATACCTCGACGATAAATTACTTCCATAATCCATACGTGTATATAACTTAATCGTATCTTGCAACTGGAGGTCACTCGAGGTTATTTCTGAAAAGCGAAAGGAATAGAGACAACTTGTTCAGAAGACAGTTAGCGTATTTGAGCGTCGAAGAACACGGAAAATAGGTTATAAGCATGGAAATCTGAAAAAGTAAACAATCTTCAAAAATAAAATGTAAGGTACACGTACCAACCTGAGCATTTTTCGCTTGTAAATTGTCAGGTATTTCTAGATATCACTTACAAACTAAATAAATCAGTAATGCCCTGTTTCTGAAATGCTCGATAAACTACCAATTACTCAGCTATATAACATAATTAACAAGGTTATCCATAAGGTAAACTGTCAAAAGGCCCGTTGACTTTTACTGACATTTATCGTATGATAACGCTATTGAAAAGATAAACTACAATTAAAGCACTTCAGAAACCGGACATAAGTGAATCTGTTCGCTATTACCCAAATCGACTAAGATGATTACTATTGTTAGTGGTCCATCTTGTTGATAATAGAATTACACAAATCACCTAGAGTTAAGACAAATTTAATACCTCACAAGATAACCCTTGAAGTAAGAGATAAAGAATTGATAGAAGAAGTAATAGATATTTATAGTTGGTTACATGTTGGAGTTATATCAGTCTTTTCCCGACAGCCTTACCAGATCATGGCCCAACAATATCCGGTTCCAAGATACGGTATCAGATTGGGGATCGGGTGCAAGTGAACTGCACGTCGGGTCGTTCACGACCAGCTACAAGGCTGGCCTGGTATATCAATGGAGAACCGGCGCCGCAAGCAGCTCTCCTTCCCGCCATTCACCAGTCACATGAAGATGGATTGGAGACAACCACTTTAGGACTGGATTTCAAAGTGAAGCAGAAACATTTTAGAAAAGGAGACCTAAAATTAAAAGTGAGTTTCATTAGAAATTTTGCGGCCCACTTTTATTATAAATAAAATTTGTAACTGGAAATGATCCTTCTTTCAGTGTATCCATTAAATACGATTGTAACGTTAATGTATCTTCTATATATATAAAAGAAAGTCGTGTTAGTTACACTATTTATAACTCAAAAACGGCTGTACCGATTTGGCTGAAAATTGGTGAGGAGGTAGCTTAGAGCCAGGAGACGGACATAGGACGACATGTGAAGAAACTGCAGCTGACAAGAAACATGAGAGTTGCATTGCTTAATGATACATCTGCTGAAGATTTTTCTGAGCAATTGCTGACTATCGGTAATGATCAAGTACCTGTCGACGAATCGAGCGGATATCATTTACAAATAATTTCTGTAACTTTGTCTCATCAAAAGATGAACTTATCAACAATGTATTTCCAAAATTCAAAATACAGGAACATTAAGGAATGATTAATGAACTTAATTTTTTTATTTGTATTTTCTAATAAACACTTAACTTAATAAATTCAAAAATTTGATTATTTATTTCCTTTAAGGCGGAACAGAGTTCGCCGGGTCAGCTAGTTTTAAATAAAAAGATAAACCCGATCTAGTTTCTTGCCGATTCCTCTCGATGACTAGTTTGTTTTAAGAACCGGTGCTAGTTTTGACGTCCATAAACGACTTCTTAGGGTCTAAATTGAAAAAAAGTATTTTTCATTTTGATTACAAAAGTAATCATATTACATTGATTACATAGTAGGTACACTTGTTCATTATGCAATTTTCTCAAAGACAGTTCGGTTTAGAGATAACCACATTATATTACAGTAGTTGTCGATTCCATTATCGATATTCATTTGCTATAATTTACATTCAATTTTATCTACATAAGAGCTACATTCTCTAAGATCTAAATATAAACGATAGGAAATTAATTTTGAAAAACAAACGTGTAGTTTCTATATATAATAATTGAAAAGAAAAACCTCATTATTTGACGTAAAATCGGTTGTCTTATACTTGGCATGTTTCATAACACATTCCTTAATATTTTTTCATAATATTCGAAACAGAAACAAGAAAGATACGGTACCACACCGCTTACAACACTTGTGCACGGTAAGAAAATGGACATCGCTAAATTCAGCGACTCGTTGTTATTATAATAGTCGCACGTTCATAAAACATTATATTAAATGAAGTTATCGTGTTAATATTTTTTTAGATAAGAACCAAGTGCCTGAGAAGTGAGATACAAAATTAAATGATAGAAATCTATCCAATAATTTTTGAGTGATGCTCACACAAGGACAGATATATATCTATCATATTATTTATTAACTAGCTACTTCGCGTTCGCGTGGAATAGTTACTTTGGGCTAACGATAACACGCATCAGAAGTTCTCAAAAGGACAAAAAAAGTTTTTTAAACATTCTTCATTGGTGCTCCGCTCCTATTGGTCTTAGCGTGATGATATATAGCCTTCCTGCGATTAACGCGTTCAACCAAACCCTTTCGCTTTATAATATCATATAATATATATATTAATACGTGAAGCCCAAACTTTGTATCACTTTTTGAGAGAAATGCGCGACCGGATGAGTGTGAAACTTGGCATAGTTAAAGTTTATATGGAGGAGAAGTGCAGAAAGCTATTTATTTTATATAAAATGCATTAGAAGTACATTAAATTAATTAAAATATGCATTACTCACACTACTGCTTCAATTTTACACAACATATACACACATGTAAATAAAAAATACATTTTGACGTCTGTCAATAAAGGGCTTCAAAAAAGGTTGTGAAGGAGGTTGCTATGCTAGACTGTATGTATTATTTTACTCTTACGTTCCAATTACCCTTTTTCATTCTACATTCAACTTTAAAAAATCAATGAACTCGGTCGAATGTCGACCACTGGGCGCCCACTAGTTAGTATAGATAGAAAATTGTTATAAAGATATTTTTGTTATAAATGCAGTAAATGAAAAAGAATATTTGTTTCCAGTGTCTTGCCACAATAGCCACAGTGTACTGGCGAAGCAATGAAGAGAGTGTTCAAAGCGAAAAGCTGAAAGGCTACTCGAGATCAAGGGAGTTCAGCGAGAGCGCATCCAGGGCGGATCGTGTTCAAGCTGCCGGCAAGACTGGCGGTTCCGCCACAAGCCTCCAACTTACGCCATGTCTCGTGCTGTTTTGTGCAACAATAATACAAACGTTACCAACGAAACTATCGTAAACGTGTAATTGACACTTCCAGTCATATGTCCTATGAAATAAAACTATATCATTGTACTTTACGTTATCGTGAAGTATGTTTCTTATGTTTGTGATTTAAAATGTGCCATCGTTCATAACATGCGATATGTCGAATCAACACCTCACTATAATTCCAAAGATTATTTCGTTAGCCAAAGTTCCAATGTGTGTTATGAAATGTACTTAATGTTTAAATAAATTCAAGAAATCTATGAAAATGGTTAAATCAGTACATATTTTATTCGTTAATGATTGTTAGCGACTGGCTAGAAAATAATTTAGTTGCAGCCAAAAATTTGTAACGAGAAATACGTTAGTGGGATAAATTCTATATTCAACGTCGATGTTATCATACCCCATCGAGGTATTCTGGGAATTTTTAGCGAATAAATATTGCCGTAGGAGTTACAACGAAATATTATTTTCATCGGCAAATAAATACGTGGAAAGTTGAAAACGAACTAATATGGGCGAGCGAATCATTCAGAATTTGTATGTATGATATTGTAATAAAAAAAATGTACCATTAGAGCTGGATTACATACCTTCTACTTTTGTATTCAAAATTTTATAATTTCAAAGTCATATAGAATAATTACTTTACACATATCACTACTATGTAAGTAAACATAAGGAGTTATTCTGAAATTATCCGAAACATTAATAATCGATCATATTTTGAATCAGGGGTGTCGTAATATAATATACGATTCGAATAAATCTTCGAGAAATCGAATAATTAAACTCGAATATTCGTTTAGTTTTAATGATTTTTTTTAAATATATATAATAGGACGCAAACGAACTGGTGGGTTGAATGTAAGTGATCACCACTGTCCATAGACACTTGCAACAACAGAAGCGTCGCAAGTGCGTTGCAATTCTGTGTTTGGGGGAGGGGGAGTGGAGAAAGAGGAGGTGGGTTATCCGGCGCTCTCTCTGACCGAACGAAACGCAACAATGCAAGCACTGTTACTTCACGTCGGTGTTTCTGCGAGGGTGGTACTACCCCGGGCGAGCCGACCCATTCATGCTGAAACCAGTAATAGCTTCAGCGTGGCTCTACAACCTCCTACTCCTGATTCCACTAGTTGGAATAATTTGAATTACTGAGTAATGGTGTTCTAGTGTTTTACCGGTGGAATGTTAATTCAGTGTTCTGTGGTTCGAACTCCACGTACAGATGATTTTTTTTAATTCGCCTACATACTCTAATTTAAATTAAATTAGTAACTCTATCAGCCGACGGGGAAGGAAAACATAGTGAAGAAATCTCAACCTGAGGAATGTTCTTATAGTATTGGGAATATAAAAAACTGTGATTTTCTCGAAGTTTGAAATCGCCAAATACTTTGTGGGCTGACGTGATTATTTATGCCCGTACTTTCTTTCGGAAAGAGGTCTATAATCATGCAGTGGTCTTTTACAGGCTGGTGTGTGATTCGAACAATACCCACAACACAAATCATTTGCAGTTTGAATAATTAAATTCATTGTAATATTCCAATTTTATTTTAAAAACTGGAATAAATATCTATTTTCTATGTAATTACGAATACTATTCGCACACCCCTATTCGGAGTAAAAATTGTATATTATCAACGTGATGAATATGATTTATGCAACAAAATAATCATAAAATTGCATTGAAGTATAACGGATCATTTTCTTTTACGACATTTCGTGATATTTAAAAAAATGTGAAGAAAGAATAATAAAAAAACGCTTTTGCTTTGCTTTCAATTGTAATCTTTATTTAATAAAACGTGTATGCGTGTAACTATTGCAGTTAAGCAGTAATTTTAGCTAGTTAATCGAAACCTATTAGATAGGTGTATAAATGAATCGTTCTTAGGAAATAGGTTATATAAAAAATATCTCAATAAACAAGTGACTGTCTAATAAACGCAATAGTACATCATGTTTTATGTTTTGTAAAATATAAAATTATTGTGCATTGTCACATGCCAATTTAACTGAACGAAATGTATCTGATATTACCACAGTGTATATATATACATAAAAAAATTGTAAATTATGTAGTAAGTACATAGATTTTATAAATAGATATTCGCGTATTAAACCTAGTCAATGTATTGCTTAGGTGCGTGTCGGAATTCAGATCAAAATTTAAATATGTTCCTTCTTTTTTGACAGTATGTTTATTACTGAAGAAATTTGAAATAAACAATTTGAGATAAATCAAGCTAAATTTTCCAATAGTCGTTGTATGAGAGTGTACAGAATAATAATAAAGAAAGTAACTGATGAAAAAATTATTAGGTTTAAAATATACCATCAGTTGTATTCGGCCATCAATTTATAGTTAAGAGGTCCACTACTGGACTGCAGCCTCTGCCAATGATAACGACTGATCTTGCGCTGCTTTGCTTTCAATGTCTTCTTGCAAGCCTCATCAGGGATTTTTTAAATTTAATGGCGAGTTAGATTACCTTATCTTCTGGTGGGTTTCACCAGAAGAATTCTTTGGTTTTCGGTAATCTGAGCACAGTGTCCCTCGTCCACTGCCATTATGCAATTTTTTGGCCTACGTATAGTTTGCTTCTTTGATAGATTTCTTCATTTCTGATTCATTACATAAACATAAACTTATTGCATAGCCTTCTTCACTACCCTGGTAGGCTCTTCTTTTTGTATTTCTTTCTTTTTGAGGTGATAACGTGTTATAAATCGATGATCGCCGGCTGCACGCACGAAAAAGCATGACTCATTGTCACGTTCCTCCTGAGCCCAGAGTGCAAACGATAGAGAGGCGCGATCGGCCTAAGCGATCGGTTTGTGACGCTTGCGTCCGAGTAGAAGAGAGAGAGCAGCAGTACACAATGATAATTCAATGATAATAATTCAATTCAATTCATAAAAGTATGCAATTTTGCATCAACGTTTATTTATGACGTTGACCAATTATTCTTTCAGCTTAAAATAAATCCCACGTTTAATTAAAACTACATCTAACATTGTAATATTATATGTATCAATAAAAAAACGTGAAGTTATAATTAAGTACATTAATATGTGTTACATATGTTAAAGATTCATAAAGTTCCATGCGATAATAATAGGACAACATACTCATTTAGATATAAAATAATTAATCAAACATTGAAAGGTACACTTCAATTACTATATATAGGAACCGTCTGTTATGAAGGTAATAGCAAATAAAAAATATATCCTTTTATCTATGTTGCTAGTAGCATTTTTCAAACAATGTATAGTATAGTACTTAATTTTCTACTTATTTACTTACTTGCAATACAGTTACAATACAATACAATACAGTACCTTATATCAGGTTTTACTTTATTTTATTGTAGCACGGCAAAATGACTGCACTATGCATGATGGTAAGCACAGTACAATCCAAAAACAATGGTGACCACCGAGGGAGAATTTATCCATCGCCGGTCGCTACTGTCATGCCGGCCTGATCCAGAAACGCGACCCGCGGAAGCGAATCACTATGACGGGCTTTTTCGCCATATACATAGTGGTTGCGACCAATTCGGGCTGTAAAACCCTACCACCCCGCTTTCGCCATTGCCTCGTTCGTTATTCAGCAGGGTGCACCACGTGCAGCTGAGGTAGGCTTGGGTGTCCCAAGTCTTATGATTTTATTCGACACCCCAAACGGTGACGGTGACATTTAATAAACTTCCACAATTTTTACAATTATATATTTGCTTAGTTTTGAGTAAGCTTTTGCCAGTCTCATGCATCGTTGTTCATTTCTAAAAAAATGATGGAAATAATAACTATCGCATATTACTTATTTTATCCTTACTTAATAGTTATAAATGCGAAAATGAGGTTATTTCTTTGTTACACTTTCACGCCGTAACTCCTTAGCCGATCATCATGACCGGTTTGTACACACGTCAGGGCTAAAAAAGGACACTCGGTACAATTTCGACCAAAAAAGTTTAATGTACTCGACGGATAAATAAAATCTACAATAATGCGAACGAAGCCGTGAGCATAAGCTGCTTCATATATAATCTGTTTCTTGAAGAATTAAATCAAATTCTTTTATCATTATCTACTTCATAAACAAAGTCCTCTACCACGTATATCTGTTTGTTTGTTCGTTATAAACTCAAAAACTAATGAATACGTATTTTCTTGCGGTTCATCAGTAGATAGAGTGATTTACCAGGAAGGTTTTGGTATATAAATTGTTTAGATTTTCTTATTATCAGAACGGAACGACGTTCGCCGGGCCCGCTAGTCTAAAGAAAATAGACATTATTGTAACATTTATATGTCATATTTGATACATGTCAAAAGTAAATAAAACAAAGCAAATATCATTACAATAAAGGGACAAAGTGTTTTTAAATTACATCTCTGTTAGTAATAATAGTGGCGTGTGTTATAAAAATACACTTATTTATTTTATTGATTATTTACATAATACTACCACATACTTGTGATCATAAGAAGGTAAACTGCGTCCGGTAGTTATATCTTAGGGTGACTTAAACCAAAATCTTAAACCGGGTTTAAGACCTCAATTTTTGTGTTGTTTCATACAATGATATTATAACTAAAAATCTGTAGATACGTTACCCGCATGATATTTTGACAAAACGAAACGCACACATACGTAAAGTAATATTGTAACGTCACAGTCTTAGATAAAATGTGGAAGTAAGATGGCATATTCTCATGATCGGTGGTAAAAAAGAAATAGTTATATGTTGCTGAGATACAGGCGGATAGACGGGGCAGCCGTCAAAAAAAAAAAGTAAGCTAGTTAGCCGAGTTTTAACAAGGCGCTGTCGAAGCGCTTATGACGTATCTACAGCTTTTAGTTGTAATGTAATTGGTTCCATACGTCTTAAAACAAATAAACTGAACTTAAGACTAAAACTCGATTTTTTTTTGTGCAAACGACCCTCAAAATTTGTTAATACGATTAAATACTATCAGTACAGAAAAATAAATTGAATGCATCCTACAAATTATAAATTATTCAATGTTTGTGATTATATAATATATTATTGTGTATAAGTTCTTTTTATTTTTTAGTATCATAAGGAACGCAGTTGATATTGTTGCTTATTGTTACAAAATATTTATAGTCGATAAGAATAAATTTGTAAATAATGGGTAAATTGTTTAGCTCAAAGTAAACAAATAATGAATAAATCATGTGATCTATCTAAAAAAATTTTTTTCATTTCAATATTCTTCAAGGTGAGTAAGCTGCCAATTAAATAAAAATAACCATTAAATCGTGATTTTTTGGCTTCGATTGCGTTTCATTTTGGTTAATTTAGTGTCTCGTGGATACACATAGGCGTTTACAGTTCGTGAACCGATTATTCACGACGCGATACTTGTTGTATACTTGTTGGCGCGCATTTCGTCTATACATTTCCGAACGCACAATCCTGCTCTTCCGCCCACCTCTATCCCTTTGTCTTCCATCTTGATTGCGGACGCAACCAAACGCAACTACGAGTACTAGTTTCATCGCTAGTAAGATTGTGAACTTTAGGGAACGAACCTTGCCGACGCTGACAAAAATAGAGTGTCGAAAACATTTACTTATTATTCGCCCCGAGTGAATCCACGCATACAAAGCCGCATCATTCAGACCGGTGAGTTCGCAAATTTTCCATTCTGAAACCAGCACCTTCAGACAACGTCAATACTGTTGCAAGTTCTAGAAACGTTGGTGTAGCATGTGCATCGCCGAAATGTCTTATGGTGGCTTTCTGCTACTCTGGGGGACCCCGAAGGGTCTTCGAGAACTTTTAAAGTTTTCGTTCAGATCCAGCTAACAACAGTAAAGATAAAATGCACGTACCTCGTGATCTCCTTTCTGTTGCAGCTGGCCGCTGAGCTTCCACGAATGTTGAATTATAGATTTATTTGATGATTCCGCTGCTGATTATAACATGATCGCCTCGATCGTTCGATGAAAAACAGAAGAATGCGATGTCACCTTTTTTCTTTTTTGTTGACGTTTATGTCCATGACTACCAAAAAGTTGGGGTCTCGATACTGCTAATTAACTGAGATCTGAACGTCAACGCTCGGCTTGTATAAATAGGTTTTATTTTAGTATGATAATGGTACAATCGTTTTGGGCTACTAATTGTTTGGATTCGATTGACCCTCTGCCATTTTTTAAACGGGTTGCAGGTGTCTTAGAATAAGTAATAAAATATTTCAATCATTTTTACAAATGTCTGTCCGTCTGTTTGTATGAACACGCATCACTGCTAAACTACTGGGTTCACAATAAATTCTTCTATAAGAATATCATAAAGCATATTCTCGGGAGTAGTCTTTGTTTTATTAAAATCCGTCCACTCCATCAAAAGTTATTGTAATTTTAATGGCACCGCGATTTAAATATGAGAGGAAGTAGATAAGCAAATGGACTAAATACGTTCAGACGACTTTACTTGGACGAAGTCGCGGGTACAGCTAGTATTAAATAATTCATTACATAATTTGTATCATATTGATCTGTCTATCTGTAATCCTCTATGATTTTAAAAAGAAACCTCAAAATCTCGCTTATAAATGATATAACTGTTATATGAAATCAAATAAAAGTATTTTCTACGTATAAAGAAAACAGAAACTCCTCATGTGTCAAGTTCTGTACAACTAAGAAACAATTTGTGATACTTTTCCTTGTAGTCCAGGAAGCGGATAAAGGAAAAGCTTTTGTTTATTCATGCCACGAGGCGATCGTATCTGAAGTCAGATTAAATTTCATTAACATTTTACCTGCTGATAGTATTCGTAGAGTTCCTATGTATGTTTGTTTGACATGATGCAACAGTAGTACCTGATACCTCAAAGTTTTGTTACTAACAGTTTAACGTAAAAATGTAGCGTAGATATTAAAATAAATCGAATAGCAAAGGTGGTATTTTTGACAATGGAGTATAGATTCGTTGTTCGAGGTTTGAACTTCAATAGTGTGCCGACAGAGTCTTTCAAAATACGCGTATATTTAATCACTGAAGTCGGTGAAGGTAAACATCGTGAAAAAACTTGAACCAAAGAAACACTCTCATAGAAAAATAGTATCTAGAAAAAATAAATGGGAATGTTAATTTCTTGGTGTTTGAAATTGTCAATGTTTTGATTGATTTAGTAAATAAACACGTATCTTGCGACAGGGTTGCCTTTGGATTATTAGCAGTGCAGTGCGTTTGTTTAGTGTCAATATAAATTACATTTTACTTAAAAAAAATTATTACTACAACATTACGAAAGCAAAAAAAAGATGAAGCAAGTTCATTAAGATCTTCTTTTTTATACTTTATAACACAATATCAGCAAACATTAGATGACGAAGAGAGAAGAAGATGAAGATGATGTAGCACGGCAAAATGACTGCACTTTTCCTGATGATAAGCATAGTACAATCTAAAAACAATGGCGACCACCGAGTGACACAGTATCCATCGCCGGTCGCCGCTGTCACGCCGGCCTACGAAAGGCTGGATATGCACAGGCTGACCCCGAAACGCCACCCTATGACCCTACGACACTATGACGGGCTTTTTCGCCATATACATGGAAGTTGCAACCCAGTCGGGCTGTAAAACCCTTCATAGTGTCGTAGGGTCATAGGGTGGCGTTTCGGGGTCAGCCTGTGCAT
>MNPI01019948.1:0-65686 GCA_015888305.1 Antheraea pernyi | reverse complement strand
AAAAACCTAGTTTTAATTAATGACGAACAGGAAACTGTACCAATAATTTACAACTTTCTCAATTCTGATGGATTGTTATGTTTCTGCAAGAAAAACAGTAAGTTTAGGGTAACATTGCTGAGTAAACGTCCATTATTAGATATATCGGGTAAAATATATCGACGTTTGACATAGATATTGAATGGATAGATACATTGGATTAGTTCGATATATCGAAGCCAGACTTCGATATTTTTTGAATGTATAATAGATATATGTCGAACGCCTCTAATCGACTCTTTTTTACTTTGTGTCGTTGCAAGATAGTATACCTAGTTGCGGAGAACGAAAACATCGAATTTAATTCCGAATGCAAATAATGAGATGTTTAACGAACAGCCCTCGGGGACTAGCCTTGTGAGCTTTAAGCACGCTCTATGTAATTCGCATCTGAAGCTGAAAATTAAACTTCTCTTTGTCCGCCGTTTGTTAAATATTTAACAGTGACCTTTAATAAATAGAATATGCATATAACAGCGAGATCTCAATTTTCAACCTCATTCTGTCCACATTTGAAGTTTAGTGAACTAGAATCTTTAATAGTTAAGTTCTACTTCTTTTGGCTCGTTTGGGACAAGTTATGAGTGTGAATTTTTTAAAAATGCGCGCGCACACGACGTATAAAAGCGACACCATGAAGTTGGATGGTAATTGCCTGTCAAGTTTTCGTGAGAACTGTTAACTAAAAGCGACACCATGAAGTTGGATGGTAATTGCCTGTCAAGTTTTCGTGAGAACTGTTAACTATATTCAAGATAGTTATTCAAATATATATGAATCTACAACACGAGTTTTATAACAGTGGAGATAAAAATATATATTCATACATAAATACAATATACATGTATGCTGGTATATAATAATTTATTATGATAATTCGTCACAAAAGTAGTTTTTATATTATAAACTTTTTTTAATAGTTTAATAGATTTCAGGTTAACTGTCGGTACGTTTTTCCTTTTATTTGTTTACATTGTAATTGATTAATGTTACATTATTATTTGATAAACAGTTTATTCTACTTATTTTTTGTGTTACTTGATTATGTATACAGATATATAAAAATAATTTAAAGCCTATTAAAGATAATTATATTTCATAATTAAAACATTATCAATTACATCGAATATCTTTTTTAACTTAAAGAAGTGTAGCTTCTTACGAGCGTATATAACTACATATACATATACGTTTCTTTTACATTTAAAATATTATATTCTTTATAAATTATGAGAAGATATATTAACTCTGAGTTTACAACTTACACGTTCATATAGTTTCAATAATTATTTTTTTTTCAAATTACTTAACATTTATCGTTATATTATGGCAAAATTGTGACTCTCCTCGTGTCGCAGGTGTCCATGGGCGGCGGTGATCACTTACCATCAGGTGACCCGCATGTACGTTTGCCATCATTGGTATAAAAAAAAATTAAAAAATATATTTACATATTATGTATATAGCCTTTGTATTATTCTGAGCTATAAGCTGTAGTACGTTAAAGTTTAATTAAAATCCGCTGTAAAATAGTTTTTGTGTGAAAGAGAAACTAACATCCATTCTCATCGCAAAGTTTTTCTCTTATAATATTAAAAGGATTTTATAAATGTGTATGAACGTAAATATTTTGATTTTCACGTTACACAAAGTTTATGCATAAATCTTTTTGGGGTTCCGTATCTTATAATGAAAAACTGGCCTCCTTTTGATGTGAATAGTGATGTGTATAGATATACGGGCGGGTCAGATCGACTAGACTGTTGGCATGACGACGCGTCGCGACGGCATACGTCGCTACGCTATATGATTTTGAACTTTTCTTTAATGAATATAAATGTGTATTGAATAAACAATCGCCTTTTTCTTGAAACAAATCTTAATATTTTATTCTTGATTAAGTCATATTTATTTCCACTCGTAAACTATCCTTTTATGCATATATATACATACTGGTAATACCAGTACCAAACAATTTTGATGTTTCACATCTACCAGGTGTCCCGTGACGACTCAATTTTCAAGTGGAAACTTCTTTATGCGCGTTGGGCGGCATTTTTGGCAGGAGATACATTTATAATTTCGTGTCACGACATGCTACGTAAGCATGACCGGCCGTATTGAGCTTATTTCATTTGTTTGAGTTTTCATTTCTGTCGGCAGTCCTTATGACTGCGTTGACTTTTTTTATTGTCCAAACGTAAGAGCGATTGATTACTATCTCATCTAGGTTTAAATGACTACATGACCCTAGACACGCTGAACCTAGAAAAAACTGGTTTCAAATTTACCTACTAGATTACTCCTTGAGACAACAAATTAGAAGCTCGAGGATGAGATAACTTATCGTGTTGATTTAGAACAAGCCCTACCATGTTTTTGTTTCAGCACAATGTTTACTTCACCAATAGTTAAGACTCATTGCAGGATTTGAAACTATGTACAGGTGTGTAATCATTTGTTATCCATCTATCCGTCAAGGCCTATTTTCTCGAAAACCGTTAGAGGTTAGAAGTGAAATATGTTTTTAAACTAAAATAATAAAGATATATGTATCTTATACTAAAATTACCACACTCTGAGGGAGTATTAAAATTGCGTGACTGAAATGTTACAGTATATAAAGGTAACATTTAAAAAATATTTATATTTAACATGTTATACGGAACCCTCAGGGTGCCAATTTTACTAGCTGGGGTTACCTTATATTTATTATGAAAACTTACACCAATTTAGTGATAATTATGTTCTTCTTATCTGATTATAAGCAATAAGCTCGTTAATTATTTGTTAAATATTAGCCAACTAAGTTCTTTACAGTTAGCATAAGGTATATATATATATATATATATATGCGCCACAGAGCGTCTCTGAGTTAAGTTATATTCTGGACATCGGACCGAATACGAAGAGAAACAAAAGAAAGTAATCTTGTTAACTACGAGCACAGCATTATAAGGTATACGTGAATTGCTTTCACTAAAAAGACATTTGATCAACCATATGAGGAACAAAATAACGATGTTGTATTTAAAAAAATAGCAATAAGTTTCTGCTTTAAAAAGTTTTTGTTTTATACGAGAGAATTATTAAGGGCACTGGAAAATATAGACAGTTGGGATGATAAGTTATTAGAAATTATAGAAGCCTCACGCGAAAGCAAATTAATTTCATACAGACCTCATTCATAATTATAAAACAACATTGTAAAATCAACATTTATCGAATGAAAACACCTCATTTAGTATTCTACTATATTTTCTTTTGGTTCTTCGTTTGTATAAATATTCGAATACAAGGTTAGTGTCCAAAGATATTTCAAACCAGTTTTAGATTTATTTTTAACTACATTTCTTATCTGGTACCTTTATTGCGAAATCAAAGCTCGCATTGGTAAAGCGGTGACCATGTTTGAAAAGCTGAGTACAAGAATGTGGAATAATAACCACTTTACTAACAAAACCAAAATGACTGTTTACCAAATATGCGTCTTAACCATACCCTTGTACGGAAGAGAAAGTTAGATAACCCATGCGAAACAAGAACACCAGCTAAATGCTTTTCAGATGCGATATATTCACAAAATTCTAGGGATAACCATGGTCGGATAATCCAAAACGAGAAAGTTTTGAACATTGCTCAACTCCCCAGCGTTATGCTGTACTGAAACAGACGTGTCTTCGCTGGCTAGGACATTTACACCAGGTGGATGCATTCTGTATGCCAAGGCGTATCTGACTATAGCCATAGCGTACGCAAAAAGAAATATTGGGAGGCCATTGCTACGTTTTAAATATTGTCACAAGCGAGATATGTCCTCTTTTGGCATTGACTGTAGAAGCCGGCAGGAGCTCGCTCAGGATAGAAACAGGTGAAAACGATGCATTTATGAAGGCGTTATGACCCACAATAAAACGTGGTTCAACCTTGGTCACTACAAAAACGTACTAAACGTCATCTGTCTTCACGAAATGACTAATCGCCTCCAGACTTGACATTCACCTGTCGATCCCGTGGGCGAGGCTGTCGCTCCCGAATTGGATTATATAGCCACGAAAAGAAAAGTCTTCATGACGCTGTTTAAATCGTCTTCGGTAGACGTAAAGGCCCTTATTATTAATATTACCTTTGTTGTAGTGCAATTTTTTCTTGTTTTGACACTTTACAAAAGTGATGTGAAATGTTGATTTATTTTCTAGAACTATATAATCAAATGTTTTTTATTATATTTTATTATTATGCATTAATCATTGACGCAAGTTTAAGAACAGGAATAAGAAAAAAAAGTAGAAGAGAAAAATACGCTGTGCCGGCCCTACTTAGGTGGGATAAGGGTAAATAGATGACTGACGCAAGTTTGCCAGAGGTTGTAGTTGTGCTGGATAGCGTTGATATATATACAACTATGTATAAGATATAAATATTTATTATTTTTCAAGTTTAACAAAAGGAAGGCATAATAGGATACTTGGACGTACTGGATCGTCACCGGTCGTGATTCAATTTCTTGTCTTTAATGCCACAGTTTAGGTAATTATTTTCGTTTTTTTTTTTAAATATAATTGCTGAATTGTATTTAAATAAGTACTTATTTATTATTTACAACACTAATAATTATAATCTGTTAAGAAGTCTGTTAAAAGGCAATGTTTTTTTAGTCAGTAGAATGTCAAAAGATTTGTTCGCGGGACTATATTTTATAGATAGATAAAGTATTAGTTAGATATATATACAGGTTGAATATTTAGACAGTAGCAATACTTATGGGGCATACACTGCACTCGATTCTCGTTCTAAATCAATTAAAAAAATAGGTGCTCAATATTTGACCTAATTATCTAAAAAAAATACAAAATTTATTCATAATCGTCTACGCGTCTATGTTAAAGCACAATGTCAATGAGCATCGGGTGATTTCACTTTTACTTTTATTATCAAAAGTTATTAACTCCGGGTCGCCCATTGAAGTTTTTAGCACCGGTTATAACACCTAGGTTAATAATGATTGTGTTTACTTATTTTGTGTTTTGAGTGTATTTTTGAAATCTTAGAACAAACTTTAACTCGGGTTTTCGTAGTTGTTTATTAGTATTTGTTTTGATATTATTATTTTATATGTTAATTGTTACCATGAAGAGTCATATCCTAGAATACTGTGAGTGTTACGCTGTAGTTAAGCTGTCACCTGGTATATACAGTATATAATTATACATCTATATATATATAAATTATAAGTCCGTATTAAATCAATTCTGTGTCCTAAAATTATACATTCGATCAATATTAGGACTAATTGCACATCGCAATTGACTAATTTAATGAAAGGACAAACGTCAAAACGGCTATCATGCCGTACCGCTATTGTATGCCGTAATTATATTGTTAATACATACATTTGATATAAAAGTTAATTTTGATTGCCTAAAACGTATCTCAGGTGAAGGCATATAGTAACCTAAAAATTACGTTCCAATTTAAAGAGTTGTGTGTTTTCACAAACAGAGAAATTCAAAGTGATTTATATATCTTTTGCACTTTGGTTCAGTATGTGTGCAAGAGTGCAAATGCAAATAACCGCTTTCCTAAATAATCCTTACAAATATTAAATTACATTTAAGGTATAGTGATATAGGGAACCACCAGTTTCGGATATAACAGATTGCACAAATCTACACCACTCCGTATAAATATATTGTGGGAGTGTAAAACAATTATAACGTTAAGACGTAAGGGCCGCACCCCGCGACCCGCGACCAGTGTGACGCTGCGCTAGTGATGGAAGTGTTTCTAAAATTTTAATTCAATTTAATGAAAAATATTTTGATCTTTATTGTAGTTTATGATCAGTTTACATAAATACAAAGAAATAAAAACAAAAACCTATTAACGTCAACTTTGCACCGATTTCACGGTACATATATCGAGTTAAAGTTACCCATCGATAAAATTAAAAATATGTACATGTATTTGATTTAATTTGAAGGAAAACATCGTGAACAAACCTGAACCTAACAAATGCTCTTCTAGTAGCATTGTATATGAAAAAATATAGAACTGTCTAGATTGTTAGGAGTTTGAAATCGCCAATAGGTCGTTGGCTGGCGCGGTGATTATGCCCATACCTTCCCATGAGAAGAGATCTATTATTTAAAAAAAAACATGATAAAACTAGGAACTGCCTGTGACTCTGCTCACGTGAACTATACAATTATTGATAAGGTGTTTGATCATAAAGATTATCCCAATATTTATTGCCAACAACAACCAAATTAAATTAGGTGCCGTACAAACCTTAATATCTAGAATTATGGTAATGTAATGTTATTCTTCTGTTAAGTAATTAATCTTCATATGTTTCACATGTTACCTTAATATTTTCAGTTTTAATGTAAAAATATCACAGTAATTAAAATAGAATAGTTATATTTGTTATATTGCCGATTTTATTGGTAAGCTCTACTGGAAAATAAAACTATTACATTATATTAGTTTCAATTCGAAAGCCTATAATAATACAGCAAAAGATTATACCGAAACTCATTTTGTATCGATTTATCTACACTCAAGTTAATTCCATATTATATAACCAAAAGATAAAAACGAAAATCTAACCAGAAACAATAGTAATTATAATAATAAATCAGTTTATGTTACTCGTTTGAGTAGGGGTTGAATTACGAGCAAAATATTATACAGACAGGATGAAAATAATATTTCCGTAAACTAGTAGACGGCTTGGTTATTTCGACCAATAAACGGAAAATTTAAAATATTCCGTCAGTAGATTCCTCGAGTTATAAATATAGTACGAACTCTATCACAGGGATTCACTTTCAGATATTGCATTATAAATTTACCCCGTTTTACAGTGGTATTTGCGAGTTAATTTCAAGATCACAATTCAAGGTACATAACTGTCCTGACTAATAGGTTCACTCACAGGGCCGTGAGAGCTCCGACGTGTAACATTATGTATTTTAACTTTAAACTGGGCTTAGAAGTCTAGACTAAGAAAGGCTATAATTCTCAAATAGAAATTCAGCATAGGTTGTAAACTTATTATATAGTATAGTATATTATATAATAAGTATAATATAGTAAGTACTATATAGTATAGTAATAGTACTCATAGTATTGATTACAATAATAATAGCAGATAAGAAAAATAGTGATATCGTAAGTCTTGCTCACTGTACAAAGCTGCACTAAATTTGAAACGGTTTTCAGTAATTAAAAAACAGATGCGAACGAAGAGTCTACAGAGAAAAAGAGAACTGTCTTTACTATAATCATTACATAGATATAATATAAATAAAATAATATAAAATGTATAGTATTATAATATATTTTATCGATATGTGGTATATTGCATTAGGACATCACTAGGTTATTGAGGAAACAGGCGGCGAATGAATAAAAGGCATAAACATCTTTTGTGACGGTAAATCGTTTCACAGGTGCCGGCTCGCGGTTGCGTGTGGCCGCATTATATTTTTATGTTTCTCTATACGATACCTTTCCGAAGGATATTTTATATTTTATGCGTGAAAGAGTCTCAAATATTTCCCTCGATGCCATAGTATTATTAGATCTCGGTTCTTTTTTCGAAGTTTCCGACTTTTGTGTTATTATAGGGTTGAACGATTTAGAGTATTCGAATAATTCACAAACGGAACGGACTCCATTGTGTGTTTGAATTATGGTTGAAAATATTAACTGTTAATATTAATATCAATGTATGTACTGCTCTCGCCGTATTTGATAGCTCTTTCATATTTATTAATTTCGTATGTTTCAAATTTTTTGACTCCTTTAATACTTTCGAAAAAATTGGGAAGAAAAGTCTATTGAAAAAAGCACAGGCGACAATTAGTATGCGTAGAGATTTGAAGAGAAAGAATATTATATCTTATATTTTGCTATAATTTCACTTCATTTTACTTTAGAGCCACGCTGAAAGTATAACTGGTTTTAGCATGAATGGGTCGGCTCGCTCGGGGTAGTACCACCCTCTCATAGAAAACCGAACGTGAAGTAACAGTGCTTGCATTGTTGCGTTTCGTTCGGTCAGTGAGAGCGTCGGAGGCCCATCCCCCCTACCCTCTCCTACCAAAATAAATAAGTCGTAATAAAGTCGCGTGTACAAATAATCTATAGGTACATCTATATCTTCTTCTTCTATACATATAATAAGAATGTAATACTAAGGTGTCTGTACAGTTTCGATTTTCGTGAAAAATATTATTGCAGACGTCTCGGAATAAGTAATAAAATACATTTCGATCATTTTTTGAAATGTCTATCTGTCTGTCTCCTTGTATGATACACAATAACAACCAGAACAAAAGAAAATCTTAAAGTATATCTTAGAGAATAGCTTAGTCTTTATTTCATTGATTTTAAATCGGTCCACTCTATCAAAAGTTATTGTAATTTTAATGACGACGCGGCGTAAGTACGACAGAAAAGTGGACAAATAAATGGATTTAATACATTCAGATGATTTTATTAGTCGCTGTTTTTTTACATCAAGTACCACGTGGACGGAGTCGCGGGCATAGCTAGTAATAATATAAAGCTGATGAGTTTGTTTGCTTGAAGATGCTAATCTCAGTAACGACTGGACCGATTTGAAAAATTCTTTCAATGTTAAATAGCTCATTTATCGAGGAAGGCTATATCACAATAAGACCAATAGAAGAGGAGCACCAATGAAGAAAGTTTCAAAGTTAACGTACGTATTATTTAAAAATACTTTCACCTTCTACGTAAACGAAGTCGCAAGTTAATGTTCGTGTTACCCCAAAGGAACTATTCCACCTGGACGAAATCGCGGGTATAAGCTATTTGTGTATAACAGTATATTTCCAATTATAGCAAAATTCTATTTAATTCTGTCTAAAACGTATATCGAGGTCTATTGCTATAATTTATACAGGATTATCAATAAAACTGCTTGTTTCGTGTTTTTTTTTATGTCATAAGTGGCAAACGAACAGGTTGGTCACCTGATGTTATGTGATCACCACTGTCCATGGACACTAACAACACCAGAGGAGTCGCTAGTGCGTTGTCACCCTTTGGGGGGAAGGGTTAGGGGAGGAAGAGGGAGAGGGGAGGGGAGGTGGGTCTCCAGCGCTCTCACTGACTGAATGAAACGTAACAATACAAGCACTGTTACTTCACGTCGGTTTTCTATGAGAGGGTGGTACTACCCCGGTCAAGCCGACCCATTCATGCTGAAACCAGTAATAGTTTCAGCGTGGCTCTACCATCATAAAAATTAAGTGTTTCATGAACAACTGACTTTATTTCACATATTGCATAGATAATCCATAAAAGACCATAGACTATACAGGTTACCAGTCTAATATCCACCAAGAGAAAACTACTTATTACAATATATTTTGATATACTATTAATAAGGATTTTCCTAATATATTTAAGGCTAGAATTAAAACTCAAACCACGAATGGACGGCCGTTACTATTTGAGACGCGGACGAGATCACAACGATTTTAGATTCCTGGATTTAAAGGAATTTACCCATGGAATCAAACAACATTATGATGCCTGAGCCCATGTGGACTTTATTCAGCAATGGGATACTTATGGATTTGTAATTTAAGTGCACGGTTGTCGCGTTGGATTCAAGTTCTAGTTTGATTTAGGATGTATATTATGTCTGTTAATAGTATATACGTAAGGTTCTGTTTGTAAAGTAAAAGAAGAAACGCGATTAATGCGAAATATTTGATAAGTGATCTTGTTCTGTTATATCAAGCGAAAGATATAAGATAATTCTTTACTAATTAATTCTTGCTCATTACGAAACAATAATAATTAGTCGTTGGTAACAACAAATAAACGCGTTAATTAAATTTGTTAAGTATTAGAACATATTTAGTTTTGTAATTTTTTTATTTCTGAAAGTATTATTGATATTTTGTACCCTTTAAATTTCGGTATAAGAAAATTCTCGTATATACAATTTTATAACATCGCTTGAGATAAAAAGTGATAATAGCACGGAGTATTAGTGCAGGCGAGCCGTGTACTACGACGCCGTATTTCGAGGGTCGAACGCAGGCTGTCCGACCGGCGAGGAACGTTAATTATCGAGAATATCCGAACTGTGACGGTCTATGCGAGTGATGTAGAATGCAGAGTGGATTTTTTGCATAATTTTTATTTAAACTTTAGATTCATTGGAACCACGATGTACATCTAGATTACTAAATAATTCCTGATGAGAGAAAAGAAGACGACACATAATACAACTTACAACTGTAAATAAAAATTTACGTCATAGCCATCAGCGTAACAATTTTAGTGATGTATTCATTTACCGAATCACAACTAAAATTAATAAACTATTGTGAAATTAAAAAAAAAAAATTACTAGCATGTCATGACGCGAAATTATAAATTTATATTATCTCCTTATTACCGGACAACGTGCCTAAGGATGTTTTCACGTCAAAAAAGCTTATTTACGATTTCTAAAAACACTTATTTTATCTATCATTACATAGTATAAAACAAAGTCCCCTAGCACGACTGTCTGTCTGTCTGTTCGCGATAAATTCAAAAACTACTGATCGGATTTCCAAGCGATTTTCACCAGTGGTTAAAGTGATTCATGAGGAAGCTTTTGGTATATAATTATTCAGGACTTTTTTATAATCAGGGCGGGACAACGTCTGCCGGTCCCGCTAGTATATAATATCATATCCTTTGTAAAATAACATAGACAGTATGTATATAAAATGTCATTAAAACGGGTGAATCTGATTTCGAATAAAATTCAGACGTACATAAATAATAAATCAATCGAAAACCTTAAAGAAAACATAATATTCTGAATAGATATGTAGAAATATAATTGAATTTGTATCCATGATATCTGTCGCTTCAATGATAATGTTTGTAAAAGCGATCTTCGTTCGAAATAATATTGGGTTCACAAGGCGAAACTACTTAATCCTTAGGGGAGTCTCAATCGTCTAAATCGGAGCATTTATAGCTTAATATGTTCAGGTGAGCTTAGTAATTAACGTAACTCGTATCTGCAATAAATTTTACGTGGAAGCACAGGTTTTAGAGGATTAGGATATTGGTACAATTTTCTTATATTTTTTTATACAACTAGAGGACGCGGCGGACGTTGTCTCGCCTTGTTATAAAAAAAACCTTGACAAATAATATAATTTCCTTCCTCATGAATCACCTTATCTACTGGGGAACTATCATAAACAGACAGACAGACGTGGCATAGGAAATTGTTTTATAATATGTAATTATGTATAGGTGAACTTCGCTTAATGATTAAGTAAGGATGAGGACACACTAAGCGTAGAGGGGTTGGCTTTAAATTACTACTGTAGGAAAACAAGTAAATATGCTTGGCGATAGATTTTCAATTTAATCGTGGGGGCTAACTAGACGGATAATGGAATGATTATCTATTACCTTGTTACGGTTTCATTGTGCTCTCCTTTATGGCACGCCCTGTGCGTTATAGAGAGGAAAGGTTTGTACGATTATTTTTTTAATTAAAAATTACATTATATACTAGCTTCTGCCTACGACTTTGCCTATGTGCAATAGTTACTTTGCGCTAACGTTAACATGCAGCGGATACTTTCAAAAAAAAAAAAAAACGATTTTGAAACATTCTTCATTGGTGCTCCGCTCCTATTGGTCTTTACGTGATGATATATAGCCTATAGCCTTCCTCGGTACATGAACTATATAACATTGAAACCGGGCCAGTTATTCCTGAGATTTTAAGCAGATAAACTCTTTAGCATTATAATTTTAGTGTAGATCAAAAATTAGGGATCTCTACTAAAACTTCAATAATGTAACCCAAAGAGTAAAAAAATAATCATAATATGTATTTTGTTTGCGGAAACTATTGATGATGGAAAAAAAAATAGTATAATATTAAAGAACATATCAATGTCTAAAAAAAACCTTCGCGATACCATTCCAGTTATTTTTATTCTTACGAGTGTGAAGTTTTGTGATCAATTATAATTTCTATTCATGTAATAATGCTCGACTGTATGTATTATTTTACTCTTACATTCCAATTACCCTTTTTCATTCTACATTCGACAATGATATTATAAAATACAACTATATTATCATCATAATTTGAGAGCCACCTTATGTAGCCACTTTTTATGTTTATACAATTTAAAAAAGTGGCAAATAACTGAGTAGCCATGATGAAAACCTTTGACAAAAGAACCCAAATAAAATTCAAACTTTCAAAAATCAATGAATTATGGTCGAATGTCGACCACTGGGCGCCCACTAGTAATATTGAAATCGGGCCAGTTATTCCTGAGATTTTAAGCAAATAAACTCTTTAGCATTATAATGTTAGTGTAGATCAAAAATTAGGGATCTCTACTAAAACTTCAATTCAATAATGTGACCCAAATAGTAAAAAAATAGTCATAATATGTCTTTTGTCTGCGGAAACTATTGAGATAGAAAAAAAATACAGTATAATATTAAAGAACATATCAATGGTAAAAAAAACCTTCGCGATACCATTCTAGTTATTGTTATTCTTACGAGTGTGAAGTTTTGTGATCAATTTTAATTTCTATTCATGTAATAAATTACAGATAATATTGTACTGTACTAGCAATCTGCAAAATAACATTTTAATATAATTAAGTTTTTATCTACACATTAAATTATTATATGTATATATTACAACCTTTATTCCCTCGCCAGGCTAGCTTAAAAATTGAATGTAAAATGTGAACCAAAGACACAGACAAGAAAGGAAGTTAATAAAAACACGTTGATAATAAAATGAAACCGAATTACAACGAACGTGAAATCTGGCATCGAAACGCCAATTGAGATGGCGGCGTTCTCTCAGGAGCCCTCGACACAGTCGAGTTACGCCGTTTTTAATAGAATAATCAAATTCCAACTGAGCGCCGTCAACTCACGATTTGTACAAAAGTAGAAATGCTATGCTAATTTGTTGTAAGGTGCTATAGGTATAGATAGGACCATATCGCTTTAACTGACGTTTTTCGAGTAAAATTATATATGACTATGTGATAAATCAAGATGAAATCTGAGACACCAAAGCGCATTTCCATTGTGAAGGTTTTTTCCATCGAACCAAATTTTTTCATCCATCTATCCATGTCGCATTACAGCCGGCCGCGGAGTTGGTGTAAAGTGAAAGACCAATCGGTAGAGCAGCTAAGGCCAATATAGCTGCGCCCATGGCTTAATTGCCAGTTTTAACTTGCGTCTATCATCTGAATGATTGTATTTATTATATATTCCGTATTCTAATACGCAGATTGAAATTAATATAGTTGGATATCTTGTCTACTATTAATTTTCCATTATCATTCCCATTTTCCAATTATAAAGTTAAGATTTAAAACGCGATTTTAATGCTCTAAATCGAAGAATTTTTCGAATATTATAAGTTGCCTTATAAATGCCTACGATCATAAAAAAAGTTCCACTTACATCGTGGTTTCATAAAACCATACAATTTTTTTATGTTATCAGCTTTACTATAACTCGCCACTAGGTGGTGTAACTTATTGAGTTTCATAACGTAATTTTACGCGGATGAAATTCTGTAGTAACATCACAAGATTATAAAATATAAATATAATCTATTATTTGGCCCAGCGCGAACAGTTAACGAAATATCTGCCCGAGAATTATTTTCACCGCGAGGAGTTCAAGCAGCCTCTCTAAGAACTCTCCTCTCAACGGTTCTTGTTAGAATCACAAACAAAGGCACGTCATACTAGTAAAACGGTCCTTTACATAATCGGCAAAAAGGTGTGTTAAATACGTCATTAAATATCTTAAAGCACCGGCTTTATAAACAAGACGTAATATGATAAAATATAAACTGAAAATAGAATTGAGTTAAAAATATACTATTCTAAAAAGATCTATTCTGTTTGTTTATTTGTAGGAATTAAAAAGATATTTTTGCATTCTATAGTTTGTTTATCGGGGAACGTTATAGGTTATAGCATCACGCTTAAGACCCTTAGGAGTGGAGCTGTTATCGTGTAAAATTTACGGCATGAAATACATTATAATAGTACGGAGTATTAGTGCAGGCGAGCCGTGTACTACAACGCCGTATTTCTAGGGTCGAACGCAGGCTGTCCGACCGGCGAGGAACGTTAATTATCGAGAATATCCGAACTGTGACGGTCTATGCGAGTGATGTTGAATGCAGAGCGGATTTTTTGCGTAATTTTTATTTAAACTTTAGATTCATTGGAACCACGATGTACATCTAGACTATTAAATAATTCCTGAAGAGAGAAAAGAAGACACATAATACGACTTACAACTGTAAATAAAAATATACGTCATAGCCATCAGCGTATTTTTTTATGAATTTTAGTGGTGTATTCATTTATCGAATTACTACTAAAATTAATAAACTTTTGTTAAATATAAAAAATATTTAACCTTGATTTAATGTAAAATACTAGCTGAGGGGGCTACACGTTGTTATGGCTCAGTTATTATATATTGAATTAAAATTATGATAAATTATTTGGTAGAGGTAATGATTCTGCCTAAATAGATTAACAGAATGCACCATAACATACACTGGAGTTGAAAATGAAATTCTAAATTAAAAGGTGCGCCATTTATGATATATCTATAACAGTTGTTCCTATAGGTTTCTGTCAAACCTGTTAAATTAGTTTAATTTAAAGCGCCGTCTGTTCAAGACTGATGTCATTTACAATTAATAACAATAATCAACATTGACAATAATTTAATTAGTAATTAACAAATATTGAGGCCATTAATCGAAATATACATTATCCTATCTCTCAAGTTGGACATCATTGTATATAAATGTCAGCTTTCATGAAGATCGGTTGAGTATTTTCGGAGTTCATTGTGGATAAAAACATCACGACACTGGATTTTTATAAAATATAATATTTAAATGTCATAAACGGGGTTAACATCGTCCTGGTATTGAAGATCGCTGTATATACCGTGCTTTAATCTTTAATAAAGCATCCCACAAATCAGCCCCTCGATGAATACAATTACCGTAAATAACATCGTTATTTTGCTAATGGCTGACAATGGAGTACCATAGTGTAATGTATCTATAGTGTTTTAACTCAAAAATATTATTCATCTTGTTGGGAATAAATGAAAATGACGGGTAGTTATACTGCGTCTGTCCATATAAGGAGCAGCGCTTGTTGTTAACTTACTGTAGTCCGGTGAAGCTGTAAAGACCCTGCCAGGTCATTAGCATAGTAAGTTCGAGAAAAAAGAAAAAAAAGTGTTGACTTACTCTTTTGGTGGCCGTCATATCGTGCGATAACTCTGTCCAAACTCGTATCAGTTATTTAACGAGTGATTAATAATTGTTAGAATTTATTAACAGTTTATATCTAAATGGACCAGTTCTCTGTTTTTAATCAATAATTGTTTTAAAAATTGCTAACAATTTTATATCAGGTGTGAACATAGTCGTGCACAATTTATACACGTATAATTTGAAACAATTTTACGTCATTTTCAAGTGAGACTTCTTTTACGACGGTGTGAATTGGATTTTATGAAACGAAAATAAGATAGCTTTAGATGTATATATAGGTTTTAGGCTGTGAGAGAATAAGATAGAATGCATTTCTATATAGTTTCCCTATCTTTTGTCTCCTCTTTATGCGATGGTTCGTAGTGGTCTGCGTCCCACTACTATACCGTCATATATAGGCCCATACACGGACTCCATGTTGTATACTATATTCCTAATACACTCGAAATATATGTAAAGAGAGGAAGAGAGATAAAACGTCGAAATGTGCTATTATCTTAAAAAATAACCAGAATATTAAGTTACACTGCTATCGCGGGTGAACACATACTCGATTTTTTTATCTAATATTAGTTTTGCTTTAGATGTATATATAGGTTTTAGGCTGTGAGAGAATAAGATAGAATGCATTTCTATATAGTTTCCCTATCCTTTGTCTCCTCTTTATGCGATGGTTCGTAGCGGTCTGCGTCCCACTACTATACCGTCATATATAGGCCCATACACGGACTCTGGATACCATGGAGGCTAGACTCCATGTTGTATACTATATTCCTAATATACTCGTAATATATGCAAAGAGGGGGATAGGGATAAAAACGTTGAAATATGGCAATATCTTAAAAAGTAACCAGAACATTAAGTATCACTTCTACTGCCTGTGAACTCGCATTCGATTTTTTTATCTAATATTAGTTTTATATATGAATGTGCATGGTTATAGGAATAGAGGAATACCGAAAAGGGTATGCATGGATTGTGTGAAAAGTGATATGTGTATAAAAGGTGTGAGTACTGGATGACATCTGACAGTGGAGAGTGGAAAAAGAGAACATGCTGTGCCGACCCTACGCCTATGGTAAGAGTAAGAAGAAGATTATTTATGTACATTCAACTAAAAAATATCACACCATGAATAAATTAGAAATGAGAATTAGAAATATGTCTGTTTGTTTAAATACGATACTGCTAAAGTACTGCGTTCACGATAAGACTTCAACAACAAAATCATAATCATAAATATGAAGTCGCGGGCAGAAGCTATTAACTAATTATATTATCTGTACTGATATTATAAAGAGAGAGAGTCGGAGAAAAATTGTCGTACTAAAACGTTTCTTACGAACGCCGAGAGAGATTTAATGGGAGATATACGATTGAGTTCTAGAGAAAAGTTGTAGCTTGATAATGCCTATTACCGCCCAACAAAGTGGGCACGGGTCGGCTAGTCATTTATATAGATACAGGTGTAAGCGAAGTCCTGAGGCGCTCCTAGGTTATTATGACATTTTAAAGTATGAGTCTTTGCTTTTAAGTCCAAAATTGTTAGTATATAACTATACTAGCTTCTGCCCACGACTTCGTCCTCGTGGAATAGTTACTTTCGGCTTGTTTTAAATAATACTTACGTTAACCCCGATTTTGAAACATTCTTCATTGGTGATCCTCTCCTATTGGTCTTAGCATGACTATATATAGCCTTCGTAGATAATTTATCTAAATGAGCTATCTAACTATGAAAGATTTTTTTTAAATCAGGTCATTCGTTCCTGAAATCTGCGCGTTCAAGCAAACAAACTCTTCATCTTTATAAAATGAGTATAGAAGTATATAAATTTCATTGTTGTCACTATTCATACAAACGGAACTGCAGGCGCTTAACGACAGAGTCTATTGTTGAATATGACACAACACCGGCGCAAAACTAAAACTCACTATATACTTTAACATATAGTATAAATTCTTAGCCAGTGTGTAGTATAAAACTGCTACAAGCTTCGGTCACGTTTGACCTATTGTTCGGTTAATGCTTTGACTGTGGCGAAGCGGAGCGCTTTCATTTTTTCTTACAAACCTTCATAATTTCCTCCACAATGGTGCGGGTCCGCCTTTCTCCTGTACCGAAGTCTGCTGGTACAAGAGGAAATAACGACTAAAGAACGTATTAAAAAATGTAATAATGTTTTTAGTATTATTGGAGATATATTCTAATTAATTCGAATAATTTAATCAGTTTATTGAAGTGAAAACTTCTTTAGGCGCGTTGAGAGGTGTTTTTGGCAGGAGATAAATTCATAAATTAACGTCATGACATGCTACGTAAGCATGGCCGGCCGTATTATGCTTGCGCGGCTTGCGTCGGACTAGCGATGCGTAGTATGTGTACATGTAATATTGATATTTTGTAACTCATTATACGTGTGATTGATTAAAAGACTTTATAAAAATGTATATAATTATTGCTCCGAGTGCTAATAGAAATGAAAACCACACTAATGTTAATAATTTCAATAAACAAATTCTGACATTAAAATATTGTCATTCATGAGAATTCAAAAGAGAATTCATTTATTTCATTATTTTGAGTTTTCACTTCTCTCGGCAGTCCTTATGGCTGCCTCGACTTTTTTATATAGTATTTAATTGTCTAATTGTCCATTGTAAATTGGCAGTGGTAGCTTTTATGCTGGCGAGGACTACGTCGATGTTCTCATTTTACTAATTATGTAGTAATGCATGACAGTACGTGAACGTCTTCTAATATATAAAAATCTCGTGTCACGATGTTTGTGGTTGAAATCCTCCGAAACGATTCAGCCGATTTTTATTATTTTTTTATATACAGTTGGATGATAGGAGAATAGGTCGTAAAGTATATTTCATACAGCTAGTCGATTAGTTTGTCCATATCCATAAAAAAAAAAACTATTTTTATGACAAACATTTGTTTGATTTTTTTTTGGGCTTGGAAAAATATCTATAACTCCTAATTTTCATTCTTCTAACTCCACCTTCCCATTTTAGTTTTTTTAATGACCATTATCCATATCATTTAACTGTCGATCGTATTTGAAACAGAACGAAATTATTTGTGTTGTCGAATGACGGATGGCGCTACGTCCGCCTCACCGAACTTTCACGTTATTTTATCATTTAATTCTCTATCTGTTATGTTAAGTTTGGATGCAGGTTTTACGTATAATTTACAAATTCTTATAAACATAAACAGCTAAATCAAAATGCAAATGTCATAGACATATAGTTTAGGTTTTACAGCATGTTAATTCATGAAGTTGGTCATAAGATAATGCGAAATAAAAACTATAAGCCAGTAAAATTATTGTGTTGATGCTGCCGCTGGCCCTACGAGAATAGTAAATGTGTGTGGAGGTGAGTGGCGCAGTAGCTACCCAGGGTTTACTGAGAAGACATTTATCGCCAATATATATGGGTTAGTTTTAATCTTAATTGAAACCGATAGGTAGTGCTGCTAACAATTTCTAGGCTTATTTAAGAAGATTTTTCACATACCAACTAGGTATGTATTTGAGTAGATCCCTGGATAGTTTGGATCCACAATTGGAAATGGTAGGTGTCGCTGCAATCGGGCTCTAGATTTTTTTTAATTTTTGCGTTAGAAAATACAGTTGAAGTCGGTAGTAACAGATTTGGCGCAGACGAAGTTATGTGGGTCAACTAGTGTTTCCATATTATAAAAAGTAGTGTCTCTATAATAATGTATGTCTTTCTGTTAATCTATACTAATATTATAAAGAGGTAGAGTTTGTGACGTTGTAAGGAACTACTGGTCCGATTTGGAAAATTCTTTCAGTTTTATATAGCTCATTTATCAGGGAAGGTTATAGGCTATATATATATATCATCACGCTAAGTCTTATAGGAGCGGAGCAGCAATGAAGAATGTTACAAAAACGGGGTATTTTTTTCCTTTTCAGAGCTTCCGCTGCGTTTTAACGCAAAATAACCATTCCACGCTTACGTATTACCGCCCAACGAAGTGGGCACGGGTCGGCTAGTACTCTTATAATTCGGAAACTACTAAACCGATTTACATGATTCTTTTTTCCCGTAGGTATATTCTCTAGACATATTTCAGTGTATATTTAATTTTATTGAGTCATATAATATAATATATATACCAGGTTGTGAGGTTAACGGTGAATGAGGTTGACACAAAATTACTAATGCATTCTGTTGCTGCAATTTATCTACATCAATAAAATGAAATAGATGACTCTACATTTTACTACTGTTATAAATTTATCTTTTATTTTTAAAGCAGTGATCGCTTTTACTCGACAAGACAGTTTTTTAAACGATGTACGAAAAAATTCTTACAACAAAATCGAGTTAATCTTATCGTCATCATATATCAATATATATTTATTACTAATATTTCGCATCCTATTATATTGCTACGATTATAAATCATTACATAGTATAAAACAAAGTCTTCTGTCACGTCTGTCTGTCTGTCTGTTCGCGATAAACTCAAAAACTACTAAACGGGTTTTCATACGGTTTTCACCAGTATATAAAGTAATTCATGAAGATTTAGGTATATAATTTGCCAAGGTTTTTTTTTATTATCAACGTCTGCCGGGCCTGCTAGTATTGTATAAATTATGTAATATTAAAAGCTTTAAAAACCTTCAGAATTATTTTATACTTTACGAGCGGAAACGTTGGCATATAATATGGGAAAATATGTCCGATAACAATAAGTGACATTAAATTGTCGACTCCAAATGCTGTATAATATATTATAGTATAAGTATAGTGAATAGAAAAGCGATTTAAAATGGTGTAAACGTTTATAAAGAGACTTCTGAAGCAGCCGGAGGTCGAACTGTCTGTGCTCGTTCAGGCACTCTCTAACGCGTGCTATATTATTATCTGACATATGAGGAAATTACGTTGGGGACAGCGTGTTTGAAAGTAAAATGTTGTATCAGTATTGGACTGTACTACACTGGATTATATTGCACCATGAGTGCACGGATAGCATCATTGCTACTACGCCGAGTCTTGGTCCACAATTGTTGTATCGCTGAATGTGTTTTGTATCTGGTGAGTGTAAGTTTAACCTTGACCTTGAAGTAATTGTGGGAATTGTTAAAAAAAAAGTAGCAATTATTGTAGGGTTGGTTCTGGATGATCAAACCGCTATTTTTTAAGTCACGTCTCTCTTTAGGTTTTTAAAGATTGTAAGGGATTATATAATTGATATATAAAAACCCAAGATGCGCAGTCAACGTCTCAAGCCCGTCCGCATAAAATGAGTGTAATATTGAGAATTCTGAGCTCATATTAAATAGTTTCTCGTCACTCGCGTCTTTGGATTTTTTGTACACTGCTGTGCAAAAACAACTTTAAATCATTCGCGTAAGGTGGAACTTGCAAAAACATAAGTTTATAGTATAACCACTTAGGTATATCGGTGATTTCTTGAGAACGGTTTTGAGTGTTACTTTTATTTGAGACTGTGCATCTTGAGTTCTTATATATCAATAGATTATATGTAAGAAATTTTTCAAATACAGCTTACGAGACTGGCTTCATGGTTGCGGGTGAACAATGTAATGGTTGATCTCAATAACTGTCACAATAATGACCTTAAGCCAAATTTACCCATGGAAAGATAATAATACTATTTGGCGATCGTTTCATAGTGAAATTCATTACAGTCTCCTTACAACCGGTCAAGTAATACTAGTAAACGTCTAGTGTGCAGAACGCCTAACAATGGTGGTGGTGAAACTCACAGCAAAACAACCCTGACTCGTAAATCGATCTTCACTATTATTGTTTCATAATAATGCAATGATGTTTAGCCATTCTATTATCATTTTGGAAATGAAAAATTCTTTAGGTGCTGTTATATATGTATGTATAAGAAAAGGTGGCTTAGCCACTATCTACTTATACATACATATATAACAATCCCATCCTCGTCGCCAGTGTTAGTTCGGAACTTGAAATGATTACACAAGACCTGCTGGAAACGCACTGACTCTATTCGTTAACATACGTGACGGTTTAAAGGAGGCGTAGCCGCTATTCACTTATGCATAGATATATAACAGGTGCGTTGAGCGGTGTTTTTTGGAGGAGATAAATTTATAATTTCGGGTCATGACGTATTATATTGCTTTTTTTTCTATTCTTTTTTATTGTACCACGGCAAAGTGTCTGCACTGTGCCTGATGATAAGAACAGTACAATCAAAAAACAATGGCGACCACCGAGTGACACACTATCCATCGCCAGTCGCCACTGTCATGCCGGCCTGCGAAAAGCTGGATATGCACAGGCTGATCCCGAAACGCGACCCGCAGAAGCGAATCACTATGATAGGCTTTTTCTCCATATACATGGTGGTTGCGACCCAGTCGGGCTGTAAAACCCTACCACCCCGCTTTCGCCATTGCCTCGTTCGTTATTCAGCAGGGTGCACCACGTGCAGGTGAGGTTGGCTTGGGTGTCTCAAGTGCTATGATGTTATTCGACACCCCTTACACCCTAAAAATATATATAAAAAATAAAAAAAAATTGTGCGCCGTGCGTCTGACTAGCGACGCATAGTATGGAAGCATGTGTACATCGGATATTGATATTTTACAGCTCCTCATAAATTTGATTAATTAATAGACATTTTAAAAATGTATTTAATTATTGCTCCGAGTGCCAATAAATATGATAACCACAATAATGTTCATAATTCATAATTGAAAATTCAAAAGAGATCGCATTAATTTCCGAGTTTAGTTCATAGTTCAGTCCTTATGACTCGACTTTTTAAATATTTTTTTTTGTTCGAACTGACTACGCTATTGATCGAGCAAGGTCTTAACAGCTTCACCGGACTACCCTGCGTGACGACGTTTCGGCTACTTGCACCACTAAAAGCTAAGCTCAAAATTCATATCGATTAAGGCGTAGAATAACGTTTACACAACTTTGTCATTACAATAATAACTCGAAATTAACGTTTGCCCAAGTTACGTTGACATGTGATTTAAAATGGGATATCTTTTTTATAATCTCTATATTATTAGAGTCTTTAACATGATTTATTTTGTTAATACGCTATACGTATATAATTGACTAGCCCCTGCCCGCCACTTCGTCCGCGTGAAATGTTACTTTGGACTATCACTTACACACAGCGGAAGCTCTCGCAGGAAAATAAAACGATTTTGAAACATTCTTCATTGATGCTCCCATTAGTTTTTGCGTAATGACATATAGCCTATACATATACCTTGATAAATAAGCTATCTAACACTGTTTTTTTTTTTATCGGACCAGTATATCCTGCAATTAGCGTGTTTAAGCAAACAAACTTTTCTGCTTTATGTCTGTATTTTTTCGATTTTCGTGAAAAAAATTGTTACAGATGTCTAGCAAAAAGTAACAGAATACATTTCCATCATTTTTAGAAATGTCTGTATTACTGTGTGTTTATATGAACACGCATCACTGCTAAAGTACTAAGTCCACTATAAAACTACACCGTTCCTAAATTCATAAAGCATATCTTCGAGAATATCTTAGTCTTTGTTTGATTAGAATCGGTCCACTGTGTCAAAAGTTATTGTAATTTTAATAACGACCCGGCGTAAGTACGAGAGAAAAGTAGACAAGTAAATGGACTTATTATATTCATTGTTTTTTTACATAACGTTCCACGCGGACGAAGTCGCGGGCACAGCCTAGTAGGTTAATAATTCTGAGTTGAAATCAAGGTCGAATCACACCGTTATGAGATTCATTAGACTATAATATGAAACACATCAATTTCATACAGAATAATTCAAATAAAATGCCAGTAGTTGCTTGCTTGTAGTTTCAAAAGTAATTGATACACAAATTAACGTAGTCGCGTCTTTACACGCGTCTGTTATTGTTTTACGTAATTAAGTTTTGTTGTAATATATATTTGGTAACAAAAGTTGTACTCCAAGGCTACTTATTATTGACTGGAACTATAGTTGTTGTAAAATAGTATTTTTAAAAACGCGGATCGTCTTTTACGGTGTTCCATTTTTTATACTTCCTAGGTTTTTGCGTTTGACCACAATTTGATCTGTTTATTAAATGACGATGTATTATTCTAAGCTGGTAAACACATTAAACATAGAGGGCGCTGTCTGGCTCTTAAATGCAATTGCCGAAACACACCAACAGGTGATTAACGATAGATTTTCAACTCGAGGACGGTAGCTAGCCAGGCGGACTTAGAAAAAGCACTACCACCATGCACAAATTTAGAATTTATCCGCAAATCAACATTTTGAGTTATCATCAAACAAATTTATCAGAATGTTAATTTATTTTAACGTTTGGTCTTTCTTGGTCTTATCTATGGACTTTGCAAAATTTCATCCGTGATCACATCAGGTCAGCCAGATCTGGATACACTCGGCACACTACGTACATAAATGATTAAAAATACACTTCGGAAGCGTAGTATAGTTCGCGCCAAGGGAACCCGATTTCCCGAGCGCATAATTAAATAAAGCGGGGAACTCCGAGCATTTCTGTCCGGTGGCAATATCGTTTATCAAGGCCCGTTCTCCCATAGTAAAGTATTTTACCTGCGAAGGATTACAATTAACACTTTATTAACCAACTTGGTTAATTAAAAACAGGTGGAAGACACACGTTTTTATACAATAATTATTTTCGTTCCTTCAACATATTTTTTCAATGACTTCTAATAGAATTGGACTGGAATTTTCATAAGGTGGCCCAAAAGATGCAAATGTTTAACAAGAAAATCCATGAGAAGATAGTACAACAGCAATGGGTAACATCTAAAAATATGCTACACAAAATACGAAGTAGTAACATAGCAGTAACAGTGGATGGGTCAACATATGTTTCTTGTGCATAAAAATGCATATAAAAAAATATTCGTTCCGTAAATTATAAGAAACATGGACGTCATAAGAAACAACCTGCAAGAAAGAAGTTACAAACAAGCTGGTGCAAATCTTTTTCTTCATGTATTTACATAAAGATATTATTTTAAGTACTGAGCATTGTACAATTATTGTAGACTAGCTGTACCCGCAGATCCATACGCGTTTTTTTTAAATCGTATTAAAGAATTATAGAATTGTGAGACTGTACAATTACAGAAACGTTCTTTAAAGACAATTGTAAGTACGACGCGTACGCCACTAAACGTAACATGTAACGTGTGCAATAGATATATAAATACAAAAAGCGTTCCAAATGAGGTTTGTCATCAGCAACACATTTGGAACCTTACCCAACCATGTAACTACCTCAGTGCTCACTTACACTGTATAAGGAACTAACGAAACAATAACTTAAAACATTATTATTAAGATTTACATTTACATTATATTTAATATACATTGCCATTATTATAATTAAGATTTTGTGACTATACAAAAAATAAACGCTTGTCTGTTCCGCAAGAAATTGTATTATGGAACACTTTACGTAATACGTTTATAATCTAAGATCTTTTTAGGAAGACCTCTATATCATTAATGTTATTAATAATTATAATGTCGAATTGTACACAATGATAATTATTTCTCTTATTAAAAATAAAGAATGAGTTGAAATCTTGCTAAATTTCATGCAGACAAAGTGGCGGGTAACAGCTAGTCTAAAATAGAATAACCTCAACTACTTTTTATTAGGTTCGCTATCTACCAGTGAAAATCCCGTGAAAATCGATGTAACCGTTTTGGTGAAAGCACAGCGGGCGAAGCCACGGTTAATAGCTAGTCTAAATTTAAATAAATTAAATTACTTTTTATAAGGTCCGCTATCTGCCAGCGAAAGTCCCATGAAAATCGGTCTAACCGTTTTGGAGATAGCATTGCGGGCGAAATCGCGGTTAACAGCTAGTATAATCTAAAATTGCTTCAATTACTTGTTATAAGGTCAGCTATCTGTCAGTGAAAGTTTCGTGAAGATCGGTTAAACTGCTTTGAAGATAGTACTGCGGGCGAAGCCACGGTTAACAGCTAGTCTAAATTAAAATAGACTAAATTACTTGAAATTATGTCCACTATCTGCTGGTGAAAGTTTGGAAAATCGGTCTAATCGTTTTGGAGATAGCATTACAGACGAAGCCGCGGTTAATACCTAGTCTAATTTAGAGTAGCCTAAAAAACCCGCTGTAATTTCAGCTATGTGTCAGTGAAATGCCTGTCAAAATCGGTCTTGCCGTTTCGGAGATTACCCGGAACAAACAGACAGACAGACCGACAAAAATTTTAAAAATTGCATTTTTGTTATCACTAGCGTGTATACTTTCGTACCCAAGAAGTAAAAAAAAAATATTTTGATATTACATACAGACACTTCATTTTTATTATATGTATAGATAGAACATATAAATGTATAGATGTAAACGTATACTCATAAACTAAATGGACGTTGTATTCTTGCATACATACATGTAAGTTTCAAACAATCACATTCATCGCGTTTGCGTCCCGTCCCACAATATTATGTTTAGCTCAGCGAACCATACTTATACTTATTGTTATACAAAAGGTTTCATTTCATAATTTCTCTCAAACAAAGCATTTTCTGTTAAAGAGTGAATTACTTTGTTGAGTTAATGGATTACTAGTAGAGAAGAGACTCTTGAGTAATGGATTTAAGGTGCATAATTTCAAAGCAAATAGTAGCCAATTTTTAAAACCGGTAAAACTGTATTGTATCAAAAGATGCACCGATTTTCACCGAAATTATATCCTGCTTCAGAACCAGATAATGTTAATATAATTTAAACTCTATTAAAACCTTAATGAATTAAAATCTCGAGGCACGGCAGTACCCCCGCCAAGTCGAGCAAAAAGCGGCAATACCTTACTATCCTTTTCTCAAAGCAGTTCAGGCCATTTTCGAACGCCTAAACTTCGCTACGGATAAAACTAGAAGCCTGAATATGGTAATTCTAAGATTTTGGTAGGTTAGCTAATTACGTAATAACTTAAGACAGAAAGTCCCTTAAGTAGGGACTTAATATAGTAGCCGACTTGGTAGTACATGAATATCACAACTTTTTACGGTAGAAGAACTGAGTTGCGAGACTTGTTTTTTTACAAGGTTTGTTTTTGTTGGCATATAATTTGACTGAAATAATTTAAAAGACAAAAGAAAAAACGCACTGTAGCCGAAAGTTTGTATAAACACTTTTCTGAAATAAAAATATAATATGATTAATTTGCATTACATGCACACAAAATAAGATGTGTACGATTTACCTTGCCTAATGTTCCACTTATTGATAGAAGAATTTAGATAGAGGCATTATCCATATCTAATCAGGCCTAAGTCATAAGGGGCTTTTAATAGCCTTAGTTGACAATACTGTATTCTTATGTATCACGCTTGATCCTAAATTACAATGGGTTCTTCACATTAAAAAATTGGTGGGAGGGTTAAGTTCTGTTGCATTCGTAGTTCGTAAGATTCACCTGCTGACCGATACTGACGCTGTTAGGTTAGTCTACATCGCTTATTTTCAAAGCTTAAAGAAGTATAGTATTTCTCTGTGTTAGGGACAGCAGCTGAGGTAAACATTATATTTCTACCAAAAAACTGGGCAATTCAAGCAATTTATAAAACGAAGCCTTGCAGATCAGTAAAGGCCAAGTTTTAAGAATTTGGTATCTTAACTCTGCCCTCCCAATACGTTCTTGATAATCTTATGTATGTTCTTTGACTGAAATAATTTAAAAGACAAAAGAAAAAACGCACTGTAGCCGAAAGTTTGTATAAACACTTTTCTGAAATAAAAATATAATATGATTAATTTGCATTACATGCACACAAAATAAGATGTATACGATTTACCTTGCCTAATGTTCCACTTATTGATAGAAGAATTTAGGCATTATCCATATCTAATCAGGCCTAAGGCATAAGGGGCTTTTAATAGCCTTAGTTGACAATACTGTATTCTTATGTATCACGCTTGATCCTAAATTACAATGGGTTCTTCACATTAAAAAATTGGTGGGAGGGTTAAGTTCTGTTGCATTCGTAGTTCGTAAGATTCACCTGCTGACCGATACTGACGCTGTTAGGTTAGTCTACATCGCTTATTTTCAAAACTTAAAGAAGTATAGTATTTCACTGTGAGGGACAGCAGCTGAGGTAAACATTATATTTCTACCAAAAAACTGGGCAATTCAAGCAATTTATAAAACGAAGCCTTGCAGATCAGTAAAGGCCAAGTTTTAAGAATTTCTTAATTCTGCCTTCCCAATACGTTCTTGATAATCTAATGTATGTTCGTAAAACTCAGATAAACTGTACTTAGTAAAATACCGATGTAATCTAAATACTAGAAGCAACGACAAATTGGTCATCACACGTTTCAGGCTTAGTAAGACCACTAACAGTTTTAGGTAATAATGTTAGGTTTTATAACAAAGTCCTAAAACACATTACCTATTTACCGCATAATAAGTACAAGCACCGTCTCAAGTGGATTTATGTCTTAAGGGTATTGTAGTGTGAATCAATATCTGAATGATAATGATGTCTGAATATGCCGACCTTCTGCATATTCATCCTTCTGCATGCCAAAAATGAATGTCACCATCTATGTTTGTTAAAATATGTACGAGGAAAGATAAACCCGATCGAGTTTCTTGTCGGTTCTTCTGGATGACTAGGTTGTTTTCCGATATTATAAGCGCCTTGTTGATTACCTTCATTATCTTATTACCTTTATCTCATCTAAATAAAGTTAACACAATATGTTTTTATTTTTCACTATCCTCTATCTACTCTAAAATCTGTATTTTCACACTTTATTTACTTTATTTTATTTTCCTTTACTTCTATGTCCTCATATCCCTATGCTTTTTTTTTTCGAACTGACTTCGCTATTGGCCTAGAAGGCCATAAAAGCTGGAGGCTCCCCGATACTCTTTCTTGCCGCCGTAGCCTTCATTATCTTATTACCTTTATCTCTTCTAAATAAAGTTAACACAATATGCTTTTATTTTTCACTATCCTCTATCTACTCTAAAATCTGTATTTTCACACTTACTACGCTCTGTTTGAAGTGACAGGCTGGTACTGATCGTTCGCAGACGTTATATCATCGGGAGGATCGGTAAAAATATTTCGCGGACGTCTTTTGTAATTCGGGGCGTTCGGTACGGTCTTTAATTATTAATTTGGTAATTTGCGGCGGATACCACTAACGGATTTCGGTGACTCGTGGCCTTTTGACAGACAGCATCACCAGGTTCCTGTGGAAATTGGTCTAGGCTTGAGCTGCTGCCGAGGGGGGCCCAGTCTGGTGTGCGGGAGCGAAATTTACCCCCAGACCACGGCGGCGACATCTGTGGTTACGCGGGTGTAGACGTGCCCACGCTCTGTTCGAAGTGACAGGCTGGTACTGATCAGTACAGGTACAGGTCCTGTACTGGTACAGGATCGGTAAAAATATTTCGCGGTCGTCTTTTGTAATACAGGGCGTTCGGTACGGTCTCTAATTATTAATTTGGTAATTTGCGGCGGATACCACTAACGGATTTGGGTGACTCGTTGCCTTTTGACAGACGGCATCACCAGGTTCCTGTGGAAATCGGCTCTCCGAACATACCATGGGGCACCGGTCACTTTACGTAAGACGCGGTTTTGTAGAATCTAAAACTTACTAAAGCATCGCTTTGGCATGTGCGTGAAAACGGTATAGTTATATGTCAGAATGGGGCGGATGCACGTCTTATACAATGTGAGCTTGTGTCTGAGGGACATCTTACTCCTATGACAAAGTAACGGATTGAAGCGACCCAAGACCATAGCGGCCTTGTTTCGCACTCTATCGACATGTGACTCGAACGTGACGCGTCTGTCTAATGTAACTCCGAGCTATTTGATCTCAGTGGTTCAAGGAATTTCGATTCCATATAGACTAATGGGCTTAAGTTTGTTATAACGCCACCTCGACCCCCTAGACCGAGGTAGGTCACTGATGAACAGATTGAAGAGCGAGGGCGCGAGAATGGAGCCCTGGGGTACACCTGAGCGTATAGGGTGGAGCGAGGAATATCCCTATGTCATATTTACATTCTTGTAGTTATATGATTCCCATCTAGCGTCATGGCATTCCTATATCGCACTAACCTATTGCCCTAAAATGTCTCAATCACGGGTGCTATTCTTCTATACTCATTCTTACTCTTATCCATACTTAGTTATACCACATACTCGTTCTAACATTTGCGTCTTTGCTAACTTTAATCACCTCTTATACATGTCTTTCGTACCACAACATTATGACAATCCATACATTATGACTTATGACACAGATTTTATATTTCTACTAGCAGTCCCGGTTGTCCTGCCTTGATAATAATAAAAAATATTTAAAATTCAACTGCAGCACTACCTATCGGGTCCCGTTGTGAATCTAAAACATTCTCGAATCCACTCAAACACACACACATAATTTCATCAATATCGGTCCAGCCGTTTAGGAGGAGTTCAGTGACATACACACGTATAGAAGAAATTTATATATAAAGATTAGGGATCGTTCAAGTATTACATAATCAAATTTTTTGTAATTTCGGATCACCTCTTCTCCCTGATCACCAAAAGTAAGCAGTGCTCTTACTGCCCCTCCCATGCTTACATAAACATTTATATAAGTATTTTTATATCTGTTCTAGTAAAATAAATATACTGCTGACGTAATCACCACCCAGATGTCACCAAAAATAAGCAAATAAAGGAACCCCCCGTGAGTCTTTACGTAATACTTGAATGCCCCCTTAAGTTCCAGGGCCTTTTAACAATAAATGTATGTTTATATTTAGATCTATACTAAATCTTATCACTAATATGATGATTAAAATTGTCCCGGATAGCAGAGCATTCAAAATAAACTTAGTAGGTTCTAATCATGAAGTTCAATTATTTTTTCTAAATACCACATTCCTTTAATTAATTATAATTGGACCTTTGCAAGGGCTCGATATACCGAGGAGTAGATCTGTAGGCTGTGCTGCCTATTAATAACTCGCTGGCAACCCCTACTAATTCTTGTGTTTTAGTTCAACAAAAGAATAATTTTTCTTTTCATCTTGTGTAGCCTTCCCCGTTTGCTTTTCCTTCACACTCGACTGAACAATCGCTCCGAAAACTGAACCTGACTACAAAACAACATAAATTTTACCTTAATTATGGAGACATCGACCATAAAGTACATAGCAAATATTATAAAGTTGGCAAATGAACTATCAGAAATAAACGATTAATCAAGAGATGGTGTGATTTCGGTCGAAGGGATCAAGGGTGCGGATAAATTATATAAATATTTACACAAGGAAGGTTTTAATCGATAGGAGTCCTTTGCTGTAAGGATACCGAGTAGGGCCGATTATATTCTAACTCTTCTATTACTCAAAGAGATATTATAGATTAGATATTTCGTGATAGGCATAATTTGTTTTTAACGTACCTTGTAATTTATTTATATTCTGGTGTAAGGTCTCAAGTAGATTTATAATGATACGGTTTATTTCCGCGTTTACATATGTACAGTTACGTAAACAAAAAATACACACGTGTGTAGTTCATTCGCGGTAGAAGTGAAACCTTCAAAAAGAAATCGAGAAGAGCGTATGCCACACTGTTGTCAAATACCCGAAGGTAATACGGTGGCGGGAGGAGTTGGGCAAAGCGCCTCCTCCTCCCGCCGGTCCTCCGTTGGCGGAGAGGGCCACTTAGAGGATCTGCCTCGCGGGCCCTCTCCGCCGCCTCCTTCTGCGAGATGACCTCCTCGCAGAAGGAGGCCATCGCTTGCCACGCCTCTTCGCTGCCGAGCATGGCCGAAACCACGCTCGGCAGCGACAAAAGGTAAGCGAGACACTGCTTCCTCTCTACTTAACCCAGTGTTTACTTTCACGACTTTGACAATCTGAATTAGAAAGATTACTTCAAAACTGTATAAGGTGCAACTATTGCATAGGAGCGCGGATTTACCGCTAAGCCCTGATATAGGCATTTACAGTTCAATCCGTGGTAATGTCCGGGTCTCGTTGGATTGCTTACTCACTTGTCTACAACTCCCGATACTCTGCGGTGCACTATAAAGCTCACCTACTCTATTACTTCGGTTTTGTTTAACATACTTTCTGACCTACGATTTTTAAGACAATTAGTCCGCTCCTAAATATCACAGCATGATATTAGATTACCTATATTTTTCTTCAATAAATTTATACGTGTCCGTACTTTTTAGATTTTGTGGTAAAAATGGTTGCAGGTGTCTTGGAATAAATAAAGAAATACATTTCAATCATTTTTTGAAATGTTTGTCTGTCTATCTGTCAGTTTGTTTGTTTGAACACGCATCACTGCTAAAGTGCTGCGTTCACGATAAAACTTCAACAAGAAAATCATAAAACATATCCTCGAGTAACCTTTACTCTTGGTTTCATTAAAATCGGTTCACGCTATTAAACAATATTGTAATTGTAATGACGACGCGACTTAACTACGAGATAATAGTAGATAAGTAAATCGAGTTTCAACAACTCATATATGTATGAATAGTTATTTTAGCTTAGGTTAGCTCACATAGGTCGCGAATTGCATGTATCAGGCAACAGCCATAGCCGAGGTGTGCCGCGCACCCTTGAGCTAGTTGTCAAAATAAAATCGGCTGAGTGCCTTAAGCGCTCGCCCTAGTAGTCCGGTGAAGCTGTTAAGACCTTGCTTGGTCAATAGCGTAGTCAGTTCGAAAAAAAAAGAAAAGTAAATCGACTTAATAAATTCTGTTTTTTAAATTAAGATCCACGCGGACGGAGTCGCGGACACAGCTAGTACTCCATAAAATACAAGTAGATTTTTTATATCTGATTTGTGGTTAAAGATAGCAAGGCGTACAAACAAACAATCTCTCAAGTTAAATATTATTATAATATAAATTAATTTCACTGTAAAAACCCATGTTTTTAATATTTTTTGAATATAGAAGGTGGTAGAGCCAAGCTGTAGCTATTACTAGTTTCAGCATGAATGGGTCGGCTCGCCCGGGGTAGTACCACCCTCTCGCAGAACACCGACGTGAAGTAACAGTGCTTGCATTGTTGCGTTTCGTTCGGTCAGTGAGAGCGCCGGAGGTCCACCTCCCTTCCCCTCCCAACCTAGGCTGGCAACGCATTTGCGACTCCCCTGATGTTGCAAATGCCTATGGACGGTGGTGATCACTTAACATCAGGTGACCCACCTGTTCGTTTGCCTCCTATGATATAAAAAAGAATCAAGAAATTCTGTATACATGCTGTCTGGACTACAGCAAGGACATAGAGTCCTCTTTCTAGTTCATCTAGACAGAAAGTACTGTCATATAGGGATACCGTAAATATATAGTAACGCGAGGAAAGCATATACATTACTCACACTACTGCTTGAATAACACACAACATATACACACATGTAAATGAAAATGACGTTTCGCCATCGGTCATTTACGTTCCAATTACCTTTTTTCATCCTACATTCAATATTTTTAACAAGACGGAACGTATCCATGCCTTACATACCCTTTGAAATTAACTGGTCAAATTGTAGGTTAATTTTATAATAACATAATATGTAAATCCATAATATACATTAATAATTAATTGATAAATAATTTATCATTAGTAAATATATGATACCACTGAAATAATTATTATGCTCCTTGAACTTATTGAATGTTAAAATTTTTGGGTGACAGGTCTGCTTTCACTTCATGTTGTCATAAGAGTAAAGCAATTACCAGCCTTAAGTCAATATATTTTAATGTTTAGTATTTTAATATCTTGTTATGGTGAACTCACTTCCAATGATGATTCAATAAAAAATAAGCTAGAAAATACATTGAGAACATTCGCAAATATAATTCATCGTTTGTATTTGCGTATGGTTAGCTAAGAAGCTAAAGTTTCCGATACAGTTGTATATTTTTTTATCCTAGAGCAGGTCCAATGACTGCTGGATATGGTCATTCACCATATTACGCGCAATTATATTGTTATGATGTTGACACTGCTGTTAATTATATATTCCAGGAACAGTTTAATCGAACGTGCAATGATAATATAATGCATAAAATTTCTCTCAAATTGGAGTGCAGTAATGCATGTAATGATTATGTAGTAATTTATTGCAATGAAGGATCATTGTCAGAGAGTAGAGAATGAAAATTTCTCAGAAATGAAATGTAAGAAAATTTGTGTGCTTATGAAAGTAAACCATGACTTAGATCTCCGCGATTACAATGGTGCAGTTCAACCTGATGTAGCAGTTATATTTAGTACAGTTGACGATGAATTTTGAACAAAAATGAATTTATTTTCAAAAGTTAATGGCCGTATTAAAAACATCTTTGTTTTTAATTCATCATTAGATTCTATTGCGTATCCATTACTTTTCTAAACAATGATTTAGATTCTATTGCGTATTCATCTCACTACTCCTCATAATATACAGACTACATTTAATTAAATATCACCCAGAATTACCACCCACCCATGGTGTCGTGTAAAATAAGTTGAAAATTGTGTCATGAGTTGCGATAAATTTCTTTATTATCATAAAGTTATGTTTACTTAAAATAGTATCACCGTTTGTAACCGCCTGTTTTTTGTTTCAAATTTATAATTAATTTCAATGTTCATTTAGACATAGGTTTTTTTTGTTTATATAATTTAAAAAAAGTGTCGGTTAACTGAATAGTTATGATGAAAACCTTCGATTACAGAAGTATCCCTTTGACAAAACACCCCTAATAAAGTTCAAAAAATCAATGACATATGGTCGAATCCAATGATATTATAACTTTAAAAAAATGGGTCGATTGTCGACCATTGGGAGACCTCTAGTAATTTTAAACTCACGTTGTATCTCCTGCAGTGTTAACATTGACAAAAACAACTTTCATCTTAATCTGAGAGAATTTCGACGCGTAGTCTATCAATACAGGTTATCACTTTAATATTTAAATTAATATACTCGTATGTTTCATTATCATTATCATCAGCCTATACGAGACCGACTTTAGGGCTACAGGCCTCTTCCCAAAATAAGGTAAGGGCATAGACACTGCGCCAGCCCACTGTGTATTGGCGATTTCAAACTCCGCGAAATCCACAATTCCATATTTTTCCCACATATATGGGAAGGTCATAAACATTTCTCAAGTTCAGGTTTCCTCAGAGTCTTTTCCTTCACCGTCAGCTAATAGTGTTACTAATTTAAATTAGTAAATGTACGCTAATTCCGAAAAAATCATTGGTAAATGCCGGGGTTCGAAACTGCGAGCATCGGATTTATATTCCACCGGTCAAAACACTAAGACTTCTATGTCGACGTATATGTTGGTATGATTGTATTCTATTAAGTCTAGATTTGTATATACATATATATTCTGGTATTATAGTAGACTCAAAAAAATATTAACAGTAACTGTATAATTGAATTTATAGCTACAATACACACGCCTTGTAAATAAATAGATAAATACTGAATTTTCGATAAATAAAGATGAATCTCCAAGATATTGAATTACGACGTACAATAGATGTGTTCGATGAATGTTTATCAAATAATACGTATATTAATATTAATAATCACACATCATGTGTTAATGTCAGAGGTTATATGATATGAGAAACGCTCGGCGAAGACAAACCACTATCGAAGTTTCCAGAAACATATTTAACCGAGTGTAAACCATTGCTGACGCGTGAGCTGTTGTTACCACAGAACCTTTAGTATTATAGTGTTCATATTAGTAACTAGCTTCTGCCTGCAACTTCGTCTCTGTGGAATAGTTATTTTGGACTAACGCTAACATTAACTCGCGACTTCGTTTACGTAGAAGGAGAAAATATTTTTGAATAATATGTACGTTAACCCCGATTCTGAAATATTCTTCATTGGTGCCCCAGTCCTATTAATCTTAGGGTGATGATATATATACTATAGCTTCCCCCGATAAACGACCTATCTAACACCGAAATAATTTTTCAAATCGGACCAGTGGTTCTTGAGTATGCGCGTTCAAGCATACAAACTATTCAGTTTTATAATATCAGTATTAGATATAGTTTATACGTTACTACGATTCCGTTTGACTTGATTGATATCTAATTTACAATGCGACGTGGCTCGAGGTCATGGATTCGAGGGATCTTCAAGCAAATTTACTTATATAATCTAAATACTATAAACTGTGACAATATGGTCGTCACGTTTTGTAGACTAAGTAGGTTTTACTTACAGTTTTTTAGGTAATAGTGTTAGGTTTTACAATAAAGTCCTGAAGCATATTACCGATTTGCCGAACCGTAAGTGTAAGTGCTATATCAAGCGGGTTTTGGTGTCGAATGGCCATTATAGAGTGGATCAATATGAGAACGATGGTGATGTTGTATGTATATGTATTTTAAAAATACATATATGTTAAAAAGATGAGCCTGATCGAGTTTCTTGCCGGTTCTTTTCGATGACTAGGTTGTTTATCCGAACCAGCGGAGTTAGTCTTGAAGTTCATAAGCGCCTTCATAGGGCCTACAATGAATAAAGTATTTTTGAATTGATTTGATTTGAAACTATCTTGATCATGTTTTTTTTATATCATAGAAGGCAAACGAACAGTTGGGTCAGCTGATGTTAAATGATTACCAGTGTCCATAGAAACTTGCAACACCAGGAGAATCGCAAGTGCGTTGCCAGCCTGTGTTTGGAGGAGGGGGAAGGGGGAGTGAGGCAGGGGAGAGAGCGAAGAAAGGTGGGTATCCGGCGCTCTGATTGACCGAACGAAACACAACAATGCAAGCACTGTTACTTCACGTCGGTTTTCTATGAGAGGGTGGGACTACCCCGGGCGGGCAGACCCATTCATGCTGAACCCACTATTACCTTCAGCGTGGCTCTCTACAACCTACATATATATTCTATAACATAACTTTAAAGATCTAATTAATTTCATACGAGCTCTTGAATCGTGAGAGTTTTCACTATATTAACTGTAATAAAATATCTGTAGTTCTGTCTGTCTTTTTTATGGTAGTTCTATATTATAAAAGTGACTGGTTACGAATGTGGCGTTAAATGTTTTCTGTTTGTATGTCTGTTGTTTTGTATGCCCGGATTGAACTAAGAAAACGACAGAATAAATGTTGTACATGGTAGGTAGGCTTTACCGTTACTAGAATGCCCATATATATTTTCCAATATAGAAAAATATTCAATTAAATATATTTTTCCTTTGTTCAACAGACTTTTATAAAAGTACTCATAAGAATTGAATGACAAGACATGTTTGAAATCTTAATATATTTTAGCACTTGACTATAACCTTATTGTAAGCCTAAAGAAACGAGCTTTCAAAACCAGCTTCCCAAACGTTATACGTGCTTGTTAACACATTTTCCGCATTAGGGTGGTAACTACTTGAGCAGGTATTAGACATTTTTTTATCACCAGTTTATACAATTTAATTTAATTTTTGAAACAAATTGAATAATGGTGGTCGTAACTCTTCTTTAAAAAATATGAATTTAATAATTATTCATTATTTGGCAAATAATACTTTAGAACATATCTGATTTTAGAATTCTAGGTTTTATAACTAGATCTTCCTTATCTTTTAAAAACCCTAATAGTCTTATCTTCTTATTTAATAGTTTAGTTCGTGGTAACGTCGAGTATGCATCTGTAGTTTGGTCACCCTGTTACACAATACATTCTAAATCTATTCAAGCAGATCAAAGAAAATTTTCAAAAATTCTTTGTTACAGAATGGTCATGGTCGTAGTGTCTCTTCGTACTATGACAGATTAAATATATATAATATTATATCATTACATGCTCGTAGAAATCAACATGATTTAGTATTTCTCCACAAATTACTGCACAATTATATCTCATCTCCCTCCTTGCTAGGGTCTCTACATTTTAACACCAATTTTGATTTTCGTTTTCCTAAAACATTCATCCTTAAAACTTATAAGAATAATACATCTTACTATAACCCAGTTGTACGTATGACTCGTTTATACAATGAGCTCGCATCCAAGCACATTTCATTAGACATATTTGACCATCGGGCATTCAAATTCAAAAAGACAATTAAACACATTTTATATCCATGACCATTTCAACAACAACTAGTAACTCATACTACTAAATCATACTAGTAAATCATATTTCAATATTTTCAATTATGTTTGCTATCTTGTCTTTTTTAAATATGTTAATTTTAGTTTTCATAAACGAGTTCATTTTCCTTTTTTCATTTATTCTTACTTACTTCTTACTCTATTTTTATTTTCTCTAAGTTTAATGTTTCTCAGTATTTACTATTATATAACTTCATTTTTTTAGTTATTATTAATAGTGAAAGTTAAATTAAGTTTCTATGTGATAAAGCGTTTTAGGTCTTCAGCTTAGTTTAAATTTTTTATTATTGTTATTGTATTATTGTTGTTAACTGTTACTATATCCACATCTAAATAAATAAATACCATTTTCTCGAAATTACTTGAATAGTCAAATCATTAACAAAGTTCGAATATATAAAACAGACATGTCGAAAACATCTCATATCATTAGAATACTAAAAAATATATATGTCTTTCAAATCGAGTAATTCGATTTATCAACGAATAATTGGTTATATTCGTACACACTACACATAATCATCATCAGCTTATAAGAGACCACTGCATAGCCATATACGTCTTCCCGAAGGAAGGCATAGGCACAATGACCATGTCAGCCCATGACGTACTACAAGAACATTTCTCGTTCTCGTTAGCCGATGGTGTTAACAATTTAAATTTAAAAAAGTACGTGAACTCCGAAAAATCTATCAATGCCCGGGGTTCGAACCTGCGGACATCGGATTAACGTTCCACCTATCAAACCACTAGACCACCAGAACTCTTTATCTATTTAAGATTGATATACCAAATGATGTACATATTATTAGTTTTTATCAAATATGAGTAATAAATAAATTGTCAATCTAATTTAGAAAAAAAAATAGGTTTTGGAATTGGTTAGTTGATATACTGCGGTTTAGTAACTTAATGGAGGATTAATGTAATTTAAAAGTGAAATGTATATTGGAGAACCGTATTAAACTGTGCGATGATGAAACGGATTCAGAAACAAGAACGCAAGGGAATATATTTGAATTGCTAATTCCGAGCCAGCATTTGATTCGTACTGAGGCGCCTCTTACGACGGGATACATTACGTTTTGAAAGGCCTCCTTTATAGCTTTTAAAATATAATCGCCGTATAATTTTTATCTTTGAAATTAAGATGAAATCCTTGAATCTTGTTGTCGTTATAACTGGAAACAACAAAAATTTGTGTGTAGTTCTCACGCGAACAAATGAAATTTAGTGTTCTGATTAATTTAAAAAAAATCTGATGAATTCACTAGGGAGGCGGCATTATTTTGATTTTACATATAATAAGAATTTAAAGATAGTGTCTTTACTTTTTACATTTTTGTGAAAAAAAATTGTTGCAGATGTCTTACAATAATAAAATAAAACACATTTCAATCAATTTTAGAAATGTCTGCTTGTATGCGTGTTGTATGAACACGCATCATTGCTAAAGTCCTGCTTTCACGATAAAATCTTACCGAGCAAATAATAAAACATATCCCCATACATATGGTCGATTGGTCGTTGTTTCATTAAAATCGGTTCACTCTATCAAAAGTTGTGGTTATTTTAGAAAAGTAGATAAATAAATGGACTTAATACATTCACATGATTTTATCAGTCACTATTTTTTTTATGTTAGGTTTCACGCGTATGGAGTCACGGGCACAGCTTGTATTCTAATACAAATTAATGGTGTTAATAATACACAAAACAGAATAAGAATAGTTTTTAAAAGTGTGCGATAGTCACTACGATCTAATAGAAAATAAAGTGCTATAGATTTCGACGTATCTCTCTTTTTCTCTCTTTCTTATTGTATATATTTAGAGTAGAACAAGTATATACTATATCGTTTTCTCACAGTCTAAAACCTATATAAACATTTTTAGCTACCTCTTTTTCGCTACACATTTTCGTTTTATAAAATCCCATTTACCGTGTGAATTTAGTTATAAGCTGTAATGCATTTTTAATTATGATGAAATGTTTGTTCATATCCCACATCGTAAAATGCGCTTTGTGTTAATTAACTCTCCTGGCGACTTAACTTAACAGTAACGTGGATTCATTAAAACAATAAAATACGCTTAGAGAGAACGTTTTATATTTATAGGGAAACAATTTAGTTTCGTAAAACGAATTTATGAAAAAGAGAACGAACTACTTCATATGTTTTTATTAAGTCGAAACTGAAGTTTATTATTAAAGTAAACAAACGGAGCACATATAAAGCGCCAGGTTGGTCGGAGCTAAACAAGTTGTTATATTTTCTGTATGATAAACCATCAATTGGCTCATTTTTATGGACTAATGACAGCTTGTAAAGCTGTCGCTATGTTGTATGACGGAAATCGTGTTAAAGAAAAATGAACTGTAATGTTATGATATCGTGATATTAATTAACGTGACATGAACCCCCGCCGATGATTAGACGTTAACGGAAGTAGAAATAAAAAGAAAATTCGAGAAACCCGGGAACGCTTTTGTGAAATATAATATTATTACGTATATTTGCTTCGTATAACGATTATTGCCCTCTTGTTGGGAACGTTTGGCAGCACAACGGCCAGAATGGCGCAGGATGGTGGACAGCCAAGTACGCGAGTTCGAGGCTCAGCGTAAAGCTAACCTTGATACCAAACGCGACCAGTTAAAGGCTCACCCTCCTGCTGCCATAACATATCATTATGAGAACGGCGTACTCACGTGCCCTCAATGTTCACGAAATTTCGCCGCAAAGATAGCCTACATAAGCCTTCTTCGAGCACACCAGCGCCATTTCTAAGTTTAGGGGTCAAAATGGTCGCCATGGCCGAAACCGGTCGGAGCAGTTATCATCATAACGATTATTATAAGGTAGCCTATATGTTTTCCGCTTCACTAGTAATTTATATAACATGTTGTCTTGCATATAAGTTTGGCCACAGATTATAACTAAGTAATATAAATAAACAGACGTATTTTTTTATTTACTTATTTAATTCATTACTGAACTTTGTATCATTGGAAAAATTATACGTTACATTATGACGATTCGTTTATCCTTATTATTCTACTAGAGATGCATGAGAAAGGTGTCTAAGGGCGTGCAAAATGAGTAATGAACACATTTAGCACATACTTTCTTGATCCACGTAGAACTTATTCCGGAAATGAATTAAATAATGTTGACGCTACTATGACGGTGAAACATCGGTAGCGCAAATTAGTATGATGACTTGTGATAGCAAGAATTAAACCCTCGAATCATAATAACTATCTGTTGACGCTAATAACGCTTGCAATATACATGCTTGTTACTCGCACAAAAGTATGCCAGTTACTGGTAAGAACAAGCTACTGGTATGTGTATCGAGATTCTGTCCGTAGCTTGCGTGCGAGTTTAAAGCATACCAGGAGATCAACGCTCATTTGATTTTTTCACCTCTCGGGAAAGTGGGTAAAAGACGTAGCACGTCACTAGCATGAGGAAGCTTGATTCTAGAAACTGGTATGCCACCTACAAACATGTGTATCGCACCTTCACGGAATGCCAGTGACCAGCAAGCCGGTTTACCAGTAACTGGTATGCCATTAACAGGCATGTGTATTTTGGGCTTATTGAATACACGCACTGCGACTATCTCGCTTTACTCTTTACTTTTGCAAATATTAGACTCAAAATGACAAATGTTAAATAATAAACCACAGTCTTCTTAAACTTACATGCATAATTTTAATAGTCAACAATATATATCGATATATGATCGAGTCTTTAAAAGTAACTGGTTTAGCCAGTCAAGTTACGGTTCACAGTTGAAGGAAATTATATGTTTTGGATTCAATGTCATCTAAATCCGCTTGCAACTCTATATATATTGTACTTGTTCGAAAGATAATGAGATAGAGTTTTTAAATATTTAGAGAATTTAAATTTAAAGGGGAAAAACAAGGTATACATTCTAACGTTCTGGAGACGGAACATGAAGTATATGTAAGTATTAAGATTATCAAGTTTGTTCAACAAATCTTTTGAAAGGTTTATGTAAGCTACAATAGGATTGTCTAGGCAAGGTAGAACGAGAGCGTATACAGTAGAAATATATCTTACTATCTTCCTTATGTAAAGTATAATTCAACATTTTAAAAATTTGAACATCAATAATGCGTAAAATTTAAATGACAAAGATGGATATAATAGTGGTGAGTAAGCTTAGAAGATATATGAATGAATGCACCAATTATATAATATTAATTAAATATAGGTGCCAAAAATCAGTAAGTGTGCGTATAATTAATACTCAATCCAATTCAAGCCCACCTTAGAGGAAACCACATTTACATTACCTTTGTTCTCATTCCACAACCAGCTATGGTCTTTATTTTCATAGTGACAAAAGTTCTAAAATCTATAAATATTCTCAAAGTTTTGAATTGTGATAACAATACCACTACACCGGGACACATTATAGAAACTCTGTTAAAATGCGTGTGGCAAAAATGTGTTTTGTATTTGCCTTTTTCCTTGTTTACCGATGGTCCTGTAAACCTGGTTCACTATAAAACATTGTAAAATAAAAGTTACCCTGAATCATAATGTATTGTTTGTCAGAAAAGGTAGAGACAACCAGCTATGGTCTTTATTTTCATAGTGACAAAAGTTCTAAAATCTATAAACATTCTCAAAGTTTTGAATTGTGATAACAATACCACTACACCGGTACACATAATAGAAACTCTATTAAAATGCGTGTGGCATAAATGTGTTTTGATTTTGCCTTTTTTCTTGTTTCCAGAAGGTTCTGTAAACCTGGTTCAAATGTAATTACTATAAGGCATTGTAAAATAAAAGTTACCCTGAATCATAATGTATTGTTTGTCAGATACAGTACTTGTACTGAAATAAGAAAATATTTTCATTAAAATTTGTCTAATAAAATTAAAACAATGTTTTATAATTTTTTGAATCGGAGTTGGAATAAGCTGTATAGTAAATTTACAAAATTAAATGTTATTATTGCCATATCATTGTGCGTAGGAAATTCCAACGCTCTTTAGTAAAATTATTATAGATTTTTTTATATTGTGTTAGGTACCGGGAAGAGAAATTAAACGATGGTGTAACAATATAAATAACCCGTTTTACATTAATAATCATTGGTACTTAGATATATACGGAATTACGACAATACAAAAAAACATACCATGAGACCCTATATGAAGCGGTGGGAAAGCGTTGGTACAGTATTTTCAGTTAGTATCGTTGTGGTATATTGTCCATTGTGTCGTGTGCAGAGAAGCATGCGATGCGCCCTGGCTCGACTCGATGCGTGTTCGTGCGTTGAGCACTACATACGGTACATGTATAAGGTCACTAAAGAACGTTTAGAAATCGATAAACCAATATTTATTAAGGGTATGATATATATGTAAGGATATGATAAGATAATAAACGATTAGTGATAATGTCATCGAACACTGTGCCAATAGAAATATATACAAATTTTAAAATAGGCTATTGTTTAAAAAACCCCGGATTAAATCACAGCACGATGATCGAGCATTTTCATATTTTTTTGTTGTTTTACACCATCGTTTAATAATAACCTCATCTGATATTAAATGATGATGTTCCCGAAAATAGTAGGCAACGAGTCCAGTCCTGAAAGAGTGGCTCTTAAATACAGCTGCTGAACTACGCCTGTGCATGCTCGATGATAGACTTTTAACCTCATTTCGCAAAAATTATCCGTATTTCCTAGTTCGTGTGCATATCATACTCAAATTGAAAATCTGAATTCAATCCATGTATTCGTGCCATTGTAGAATCAATCTCTTATTGTGATTATTTTAGACTTTTTCGTCATCTAACATTGGCTGAGATTGTAATTAAACGGTAACGTTTAAGTTAAAAATAGTTAAAAATTGAATGGAAGAAACATTATTAAATTCTTATTTGTAAAAGAAATGTCTAAGAATACAATTTTAATATCACTACAATTGTAAATACAAATTCTCTTTCATAACTGCTCAATGTATTCGGCCTTGAAGAAATGCAACGTAATATACTTCAGCGGAAAATGATTTGTTGAACCAGTGAGAGAGCACTGAGAGCTCGAATCAAAAATAAAAGCCAATCGAGTGCATCTGGAGATACGTCTTCTCTCTCTTTACGTTCGATGTGAGGTATCTGAAGAGTTGACAACTGAAGGGCGACCTAATGGTCTGTCGCGGCATAGCGCCCCGCCTCTCCTCTCCCGTGAACATCGAACTGCAAAACCTATTCTTTTCCTACTCAGGAACTTTATACAAATTGCAAAGTACTATCTGTTCGTAAACTGTTGTTCTTCATGTTACCCTCAGGAAGCATGCTCAGATGGTCTATGATCATAATGACATTTACACAAAGCGTAGATATGATCAAGTATGTCCTAGTCAGCCCAGAGGAACAGAACTGGCTAAACGCTACTAAAACATGAAATTATTATTTTTCGAAGTATTTAGAAGTAGTATCTCTGACTGACATGCGAATTGTAAGCATGATCATAAAATTAAAATCAATTTTTGCACGTCATGGAATCCCAAAAAATATTACTACGGATAATGGTAAACAGTTTGTTTCTGGAGAGTTTAAAGAGTTTGCTAGTCAGTGGGAATTTGATCAAATAACTAGTTCGAACGTGACAAGTAACGCAATTTATTTTAGATCTCAAAACTTGATAACTTACTTCGTCTATGAAGGGTCACTTGATTTTGATAGTTTGTCTTCTATTTGCTACTTTATGTTGAGTTAACGTTGTTTAACATGAGTTGTATAAAATTATATGGGGTTTAAGTAAGGAAGAGAAATGAGTATTTCTACATATAATTAAAATATTTTAGCAAAGATATTCACTAGTACATATATATATATATATATATTAGTAAAATATTCAAAAGTAGTCCGGTGAAGCTGTAAAGAGCTTGTCAGGTCAATAGCGTAGTCAGATCGAAAAAAAAAGTAAAATATTCCACTAGAGAAAGCTGAACAGGTGCATATACGTGATGCAAATCGATGGGTACGCGCGACGGTTGAGAAAAAAAGCAAAAGAGCCTCGTTCTTACTGGGTTCGGACTCAAAACGGTCTATACAGACGAAATAGACAACATATTCTCAAATCGTCGAATAAAAAGAACTACGACTATCTGACTCAGCAACCAGCGACCACAGAATCATCATCTGATCAGCCGGTTCGTTGTACTTGATCAGGTAGAATTGTACAAACGTCAGATCGCTGGCATTACTAATTTCTAATATCTCTCAACCTGTGTACAATTTCTATGTTATGTATGTTTTTTATAATGTCGTATTATATAGAGGGAATGAGAAGATAATAGTAAAACGTCAGTCTCAAGTCATATGTCTACGTTTATCCTTGTTTTTCATTGTTTACCGTGAAATCTCAATATCACAATGTTCTTTGCAAGGGAAAAAATAAAATGGTTTGAAATGAATTATTTTGTTTATAAAGAATATCATCGGGCACATTATTGTCCATAACAAAATTGTCTGGCAGTAACAAATTCATGTTATTAACAGCATTTAAAAGTTACTGTAAAAAAATATTCCTAAAATTATTTATAAATCAAACACGTTACACGTTAAAAAACACAACGTTAACCGGCTACCAGGTATCCTGAATCCTGTTTTATTCATATCTTCATATTAAAGAACCAACTTTTCTCAAATTCTCGTTCTTCCAACGTTGCTGGCTCTTGTACTAAGGTGTCGCAAAAAAAGTCTAGTTACATTGACTAATTTCTTTTCTTTCGTTATTCTGGAGAACCCCTTGCGTTTTGTGGGAAAAAAATCCTATATGTAACTTTGTAATATTAGTTACTACTGTGTCAAGTTTCGTTAAAATCGGTTCAGTACTTTCAGCGTGATGCGTATTCTCACAGGGACAGACAGACAGACAGGCAGACAGACAAAAATTGTAAAATGATTATTTTTGGCTTCTATATCGATAACAAAGTCTACCCCGATTATAATTATCAAAAAATATTTAATGTACAGATTTAGCCTTGCTACAGTTTTATTATAGTATATATAGATAGAAGATATAGATAGTAATTAAATCCATTTTGACGTTCTACAATAAGAAAAAAGATTGCGAATGACATTCAACGCTTGTGGCTTCCTGTATTCGTATAAATGTAAAGTACTGTTCTTAGAGTGTGGCGAATGAATACATGTCGGAATTACCCGATTTAAACGTGCGCGCGAGCTCCGAGCAACGCGGTCCCATTACTTAGAGCCCAGTGCCCACGACAGTGTAACACGTCATGAATAGCGGTTAACAAGTGGCGTCTTCATTGAATACACGTAATTGTGAAATTCATTCTATAAGTCTTTATTGTATTGTATCAAATTTACATGCGTATGAGATTAAAAAATCTTATTATACCTGTTTACGTGTATATCTAAAATATACTTGAACTTTACAGAGATATCAATCAATTTAGAATTAATCAATTATGATATGATGATCTGCTTCAGAAATTGATAGCATCTTCGGAGACTTATGGACGTTGGTTTTAATTCTAGTAACCGAGTCAGAGCCTTCTTGAGTCGCAAGTTGAAAATTTATCGCCAAGCACCTGTTGGTGTATTTCGGCAGCTGAACCTGCGTCTAGGTTTAGCGTCAACCGTCTTTTATTCTTAGACCACTTCATTATTTATATAAATATATTATGGTCAAAAGCTAAAACCTATAAAGTATACATTTTTTTAATATCTAGGTCTCTCAAAAGCTGCCATAATCTCCTTTAGTGGACATAATATTCAATGTGTCTTTAGTCGATTTTATCAAATTTGACAAGATAAGAAGAAGATAGAATTGCAAGAACTTTATCGTATCGGCAAATGTAATATGGAACTGCAATAACAGCCATAAATTTAAAAACTTAGGACTGATAATCAACTATTGTAAAATAAGCAATATTTTCACAATATTTAGTTATTATTTAGAGACGAACGGCTCTCAGCGGGTTGGAATGTAGCCCGTGTCTATATTTTGGTGGCTAGGCCCAGGCGCTGTTTTAAGTGGATGGACGTGGACCACACTCGCTCACTATGTCGATAGTCGACATAGTAACCTGGCCACAAGGCGCTGCAGTGTACAATGTGCGCCGATGCCGGTAGATCAGCCGAGCACTACATGGGAGATGCCTAATATAGACCTCTTCAGACAGACGCAGGCCAGCACCAATAGCGCTAGCATATACGTTGGGTGGGGAGGTGATTCACTCGCCTCCCACGTTCGTCCTTGCAGGACCAAAGGTCGGCGGTCCTATCTCTACATTGCACAGATTCAGCCGTCTGAGAAGCAGGCTGGAGTTTACCAAGTTGTTCCCTTTTAGCACAGGAGGTCCGGTACGAGACTGAGCCGGTCGCCGGGGCGACATGATGCTTGCTGGCACGAACCCGTGTCGTCCCATTATGGCGGTAGAGGGTAAACTATGGGATTTTAGCGAGTAAGGTAGTCTACACTACCCACTTTCCCACCAGTAGGGAGGGAGGGAGTCCCACATTAAAAAAAAGAGAAAAAAATGTTCGAATTGTGATGAAAAGCAAGAGTCGGTCGCGGCAGTGAGGAGTCAGTGAGTCCTGTGTGCTCATAGTGGTGCTAAGAACGTTTTACGGTATTTATCCATTGGTGAAGTAATATTTATTTACCATTATGTTGTTTTGTATACGGGATTACAAAACGCATAAAAAAGTTATTATTGAAAAAGATATGATCGGTAATGAATTATTTTTATGCCTATATTCGTACCAATGTCGCACAACTTTTATTGCCGATTTCTATCAATATAATGCTAGCTTAACACAACACTGGCATTGTATTAATTTTCCATTAGAATTATTTAATACTGACACTATATTTTCATTGAATTAGAACTGTATATAGCAAAAAATCTTGCGATTATGATAATTTTGGTTTATTGACGTAACAAATTATGTTATGTAAAATAAAATCAACTTTGTTATATTTTTATTAATTTTAACTGAATGAGAATACGCCTTACACTTTCGTCTATCTTGTAAGATATCGTTTATAGTACGTAGTTTTTAGAATCCTCTGAGATTACACAATTTGCGCAACAAAGCCTATTGTACTATATAGTGTAATAGACTTATTTTCTCGCTAAACCTAAGAACAAGGTGTTAGAACTCGTATATACTCGCATTAATCTGGTTATGTAGACAGGGGACAGTCGCAGAGGGATCTTCACTCCGATACGCAATCCGTCTTATGATCCCCAGAGACATGTCTGCTTTTCACTAATCCAAAGAATTTTTATCTGTGCGATATTATTATGTCTATAACGTTCCTCATTTTGGGTTAATGTGCTTAGCATTGATCGATTAAAATATATATTGAATATCTGTACATGGAGTTTATATATATTAGGGTGTCCGTTATTTACCAAGTTGGCTTTTTTGACTTGGGTATCGTTCAAATCGTTAGTTTATAGACTAAAACATTTAAGGGAAAAACCAATGCCATTTAATCTTGCCTAATTAAAGATACTTTTCCCATTAATTTAACATGGAGGTTTTTACACATTTTACAAATTATTTTTTGTCATGCTTGTTTTATTGAATAATTTACCAAATATTTTTTTCGCAAAAGTGTTTTTTTCATGGTCAATGTTTTTACTATAGTTTAGCACTAGATGTCGCTGTAATACATAAACTTCTGGACCATCCAACCGATCTTAATCCTCTGAGATTACACAATTTGCGCAACAAAGCCTATTGTACTATATAGTGTAATAGACTTATTTTCTCGCTAAACCTAAGAACAAGGTGTTAGAACTCGTATATACTCGCATTAATCTGGTTATGTAGACAGGGGACAGTCGCAGAGGGATCTTCACTCCGATACGCAATCCGTCTTATGATCCCCAGAGACATGTCTGCTTTTCACTAATCCAAAGAATTTTTATCTGTGCGATATTATTATGTCTATAACGTTCCTCATTTTGGGTTAATGTGCTTAGCATTGATCGATTAAAATATATATTGAATATCTGTACATGGAGTTTATATATATTAGGGTGTCCGTTATTTACCAAGTTGGCTTTTTTGACTTGGGTATCGTTCAAATCGTTAGTCTATAGACTAAAATATTTAATAGAAAAGTCGATGCCGTTTAACCTTGCCTAATTAAAGATACTTTTCCCATTCATTTAACATGGGTTTTTTTTTCACATTTTGCAAATCATTTTTTGTCTTGCTTGTTTTATTGAATAACTTACCAATTTTTATTTTTTTTAGAAAGTGTTTTTTTTCCTGGTCAATGTTTTTATGCTCTTCATTTGACTATAGTTTAGCACTAGATGTCGCTGTAGTACATAAACTTCTGGACCATCCAACCGATCTTCATAAAGGTTGGTATGTGTATATTGTATATGCACAGTTTACGAGTCGGAATACTATTAAACATGGAAGAGAATATGAAAGCACTTACCGTCGTTAAGCAGCGGTTGGTCTTCCACATCTGGTTTGCCTGCAGGACAGAGTGGTAGCGCTGGAGAAGGTGGTGGCAGGCTTCCATCCAACTCCGCCTGCAAAGATGCATAATCAAATGAATAAAGCGGTTTGTATGTAACTTTCAGCTATTACGGCATATTTTTATTTCTCAGTGTTTATCTTCATCTCGTATTTTTACAATTCAGTTTACATAGGAACGATTACGTGGCATGACAGTTAAGTTTTGTACTGGTAGAGCCACCCTGAAGCTATTACTGGTTTCAGCATGAATAGGTCGGCTCCGCTTGGGTAGTACCACCGTCTCACAGAAAACCGACGTGAAGTAACAGTGCTTGCTCCTCTCTCTCCCCTCTCCCCAACCCACCCCCTAAAAATACGGCCTGGGAACGCACTTGCGACTCCCGTGGTGTTGTAAGCGTCTATGGATGGTGGTGATCACTTATCATCAGGTGACCCACTTGTTCGTTTGCCTCCTAAGATATATAAAAAAGACAATCCGTGCACGCGCACCGCACCCCACGAGCCCTGTTCAGTAAAGCGTGAAAGAACTTGGTGTCATCGATCACTAACCCAAGTTTAATTTTTGTAAATAACTATTATTCCATGCATTACGCGAGATATTCAGCATTTTGACAATTATTAAAATGCGTGTAATTAGTTAGTGTAATTTCATAAAATTTAAATAAATTATTGTAAATAAGTATGATATTACACCGCTTAGTACCTCGTACCACAGTACTTCCGAAGCCAAGTAAAAAAGTATGAAGGAAAAACGGATCACAGCTTACGTGCTACGAAGGATTCGTTCTTATCGAGGGTTATTAACCCCGGCTCGTGGCCTCGGAGGATTCGCTAGCGGTCATCGAACCTATTATTACGCAATTTTTTGTATCCATACTTTTGATAGTCTTAGAGCAAACTTTAAATAAGGTTCTCTTTGTTGTTTATTAGTATTTTGATATTATTATTTTATATATGTTAAATGTAACCATATTCCCTCCCCCCTCCCGCCAAACACAGGGTGGCAACGCACTTGCGACTTCCCTAGTGTTGCTGCTAATGTCTATGGACGGCGGTGATCACTTAAAATCAGGTGAACCGCCTGTTCGTTTGGCTCCTATGATATAAAAAAATCGTTGAATAATGTTATAGTTCAACCAGTCATCCGATATATCCTTTAATCATGCTTAAACAATTGGATGGATTCCTATATTATTCTCATAGTAGTCACTTGTTCACACAAAAAAAAAAGCCTTCGAATAGAACATAATACGACATTACCGTTTTGTTTTCCAGCAAAACTGGCGGATATCAGTCGTATTATAATAGCGTTTACACGCGATACGACTCGCGCGTACTCGAGATACTACACCTACATATATCCCGTCCAGATGGTGCGGCGCGTTTCCTAACTCGCGCGTAAAACGCGTGCAATGAGCGAGACTCTCGACTCGCGCGGCGTACGCGCGGGCACCACGCGCCTCGAGATACTCGGTCCCCATTGCTGCGTCCAGTACTACGCGCGAGTTTGTGGCGAGTCCACATAGTCATCAGTCGTTTATCCGTACATCGTATGCGACGTTTTCTAGTGTAGAAACGCGCGTAAAAAGCGGTATGTGGACGCAATATATTTCGAAGCGTGCGAGTCAACTCGCGCATAAATCGCTTCATCTGGACAAGCTCTAAGAGAGTTGCAAACGCGATTCGACATTCGCGGGTTCAAAACCTGTCGTGTACCAGTGAATTTTTCGCAATTCGCGTATTTTTACTAATAATCGTTCAAATCGTTAGTCTATAGACTAAAATATTTAATAGAAAAGTCGATGCCGTTTAACCTTGCCTAATTAAAGATACTTTTCCCATTCATTTAACATGGGTTTTTTTTTCACATTTTGCAAATCATTTTTTGTCTTGCTTGTTTTATTGAATAACTTACCAATTTTTATTTTTTTTAGAAAGTGTTTTTTTTCCTGGTCAATGTTTTTATGCTCTTCATTTGACTATAGTTTAGCACTAGATGTCGCTGTAGTACATAAACTTCTGGACCATCCAACCGATCTTCATAAAGGTTGGTATGTGTATATTGTATATGCACAGTTTACGAGTCGGAATACTATTAAACATGGAAGAGAATATGAAAGCACTTACCGTCGTTAAGCAGCGGTTGGTCTTCCACATCTGGTTTGCCTGCAGGACAGAGTGGTAGCGCTGGAGAAGGTGGTGGCAGGCTTCCATCCAACTCCGCCTGCAAAGATGCATAATCAAATGAATAAAGCGGTTTGTATGTAACTTTCAGCTATTACGGCATATTTTTATTTCTCAGTGTTTATCTTCATCTCGTATTTTTACAATTCAGTTTACATAGGAACGATTACGTGGCATGACAGTTAAGTTTTGTACTGGTAGAGCCACCCTGAAGCTATTACTGGTTTCAGCATGAATAGGTCGGCTCCGCTTGGGTAGTACCACCGTCTCACAGAAAACCGACGTGAAGTAACAGTGCTTGCTCCTCTCTCTCCCCTCTCCCCAACCCACCCCCTAAAAATACGGCCTGGGAACGCACTTGCGACTCCCGTGGTGTTGTAAGCGTCTATGGATGGTGGTGATCACTTATCATCAGGTGACCCACTTGTTCGTTTGCCTCCTAAGATATATAAAAAAGACAATCCGTGCACGCGCACCGCACCCCACGAGCCCTGTTCAGTAAAGCGTGAAAGAACTTGGTGTCATCGATCACTAACCCAAGTTTAATTTTTGTAAATAACTATTATTCCATGCATTACGCGAGATATTCAGCATTTTGACAATTATTAAAATGCGTGTAATTAGTTAGTGTAATTTCATAAAATTTAAATAAATTATTGTAAATAAGTATGATATTACACCGCTTAGTACCTCGTACCATAGTACTTCCGAAGCCAAGTAAAAAAGTATGAAGGAAAAACGGATCACAGCTTACGTGCTACGAAGGATTCGTTCTTATCGAGGGTTATTAACCCCGGCTCGTGGCCTCGGAGGATTCGCTAGCGGTCATCGAACCTATTATTACGCAATTTTTTGTATCCATACTTTTGATAGTCTTAGAGCAAACTTTAAATAAGGTTCTCTTTGTTGTTTATTAGTATTTTGATATTATTATTTTATATATGTTAAATGTAACCATATTCCCTCCCCCCTCCCGCCAAACACAGGGTGGCAACGCACTTGCGACTTCCCTAGTGTTGCTGCTAATGTCTATGGACGGCGGTGATCACTTAAAATCAGGTGAACCGCCTGTTCGTTTGGCTCCTATGATATAAAAAAATCGTTGAATAATGTTATAGTTCAACCAGTCATCCGATATATCCTTCAATCATGCTTAAACAATTGGATGGATTCCTATATTATTCTCATAGTAGTCACTTGTTCACACAAAAAAAAGCCTTCGAATAGAACATAATCCGACATTACCGTTTTGTTATCCAGCAAAACTGGCGGATAATCAGTCGTATTATAATAGCGTAAGAGCCTGTCGAGATGAGACGTTTTACGCGCGATTCGACTCGCGTGTACCCGAGATACTAGAGCTTCATATATCCCGTCCAGATGCTGCGGCGCGTTTCCTAACTCGCGCGTAAAACGCGTGCAATGAGCGAGACTCTCGACTCGCACGGCGTACGAGCGGGCACCACGCGCCTCGAGATACTCGGTCCCCATTGCTGCGTCCAGTACTACGCGCGAGTTTGTGGCGAGTCCACATAGTCATCAGTCGTTTATCCATACGTCGTATGCGACGTTTTCTAGGGTAGAAACGCGCGTAAAAAGCGGTATGTGGACGCAATATATTTCGAAGCGTGCGAGTCAACTCGCGCATAAATCGCTTCATCTGGACAAGCTCTAAGAGAGTTGCAAACGCGATTCGACATTCGCGGGTTCAAAACCTGTCGTGTACCAGTGAATTTTTCGCAATTCGCGTATTTTTACTAATATCTATATATTCGTGGCACTATTAGCAGACGATGAAAAGTAACAACATCCTGAGAATTCCGTATGTAGAAAGAATATATAACTGTAAATTTACCGGTGTTTAAACTATTCAATACGTCGTGGGCCTAGTGTAGTGATTATGCCCGTACTTCCCCTCGGATAACATGGCCCAACAGTCGGAATCTCACAGGCTGACGTTATATAGCTAGAAAACTCACTGGAAATGTTCGAAAATACAAAGTAGAGTAAATAATGTTATTCAAAGTACCGCTTTACTAATACGCATGGTAAAAGGCTATGCTATATTTGTATATACTAATGGTTGTCGAGTGGTCGCAGTTCGACTATAATAAGAGGTACAAAATGTTCCTTTCACGTGTATATTGTTATCATTATTTGTATTTATTTTTGATCTTTTTTTAGGAGTGTAAAATATGAGCATAGAGATTTATAGATAAAAGCTTTGACTCGTGGATGATATGAAAAAAAACGAATTTATTGTATTATAATACTTTTGAAGTGAAAACCTTTTTAGGCACGTTAAGCGGTATTTTTGGCAGGAGATAAATTTATAATTTCTCGTCATGGCATGCTACGTAAGCGTGAGGAGCGTTTGGCGTTTGCAGGGCTTGCGTCAGACTAGCTACGCGTAATATATGGTCTGTGTACATGTAATATTTTGCCATCAAAACCAAAACTTGTAAAAAAAGTAAATCTCGCAATTCAGTTCTTCTACCGTAAAAAGTTGTGAAATCCATGTAATACCAAATTGGCTACTTTATTGAGTCCCTACTTAAGGGACATTCTGCATTATGTTATTACGTAACTAGCTAACAAATCAACATATTAAGTAACCATATCAGTATTAAAAATCTTTTATGTTTTAAATAAAATAGATTAACAGACAAAGCGACGGAAATGAATTAAAAGGTTTTAATAGGTATTTAGGCTATGAAAGAATGAGATAGTATATTCTTAATGTACTCGATATATAGACAAAGAGAGGAAGACAGAGAGAGAAACTCACAAAAAAATTCATCAAAATCTCTCCAAATGTTTGGGAGCATTTCAGTCGCATACAGAAGAATTATACTAGGTTAAAGGTTAGACACTCGCAGTATTCTAGGATATAATACTTCATGGTCATATTTAACACATAAAATAATAATTTCAAACTAATACTAATAGACGACAAAGAGAACCTTAGGTACAGTTTGTACTAAGAATTTAAAATGTATGTATAATAACTTAAATAAACCTATGAATGACCTATGATAAAACCTGCGAACGGAGACCCGGAGTTAATAACTTTCGATATTAAAACTGACCAAAAACCCTTTTGTTTGTTCAACCTTCGAAAAATTATCCTTTGTTAGTTGGTTGGCTTCACTTTCGATACACCCAACGGTCATTGACACTGTGCTTTAACATAGACGATTAGAGGATTGAGTATACTTTTTGTATGTTTCTAGATAATTACGTCAAATATTAGGTACCTAATTGATTTAAAACAAGAATCGAGTGCAGAGTGTCCTTTATAAATATTACTATTGTCCAAACATCCACCTGGTATATATATATATATATAAAGATAATAATACTTCAAATAAAAATACCTTTTATATTTTATGATGTTATGTGTATACATTGTTATTATTATCTTTATCATTGTCATATTTGTATGTATGTTTTATAGAGTATATTTATGTTCCGTACGTATTCATTTTATTATCATATTATTTTTAGTTTATACATTTTCCTATTGCCACTTTTATGTATGCGATGACCTACAATAACATATATTTTTGATAACAATATCGCTAATTAGCTGGAATATAATGCCTTATAGCATTAACTTAATCAGTGTATATTCATTGAAACGCTGTTTGAATACTGGGAATATACCTGTTGATACCAAAACGCGAGACGCCTACGCGTGACGCTATTTCCGGTGTTATACCTGGTATATGATTGCAATACGAGAAAATACTTCTGGTGTTATTAAAATCTTTTTTTAAATATTGAATGAATATAATTTTTTACTCGTAGAAAACGCTTTCAGTTTCATTTTACATACGTATCTAAATTCCAATTGGGAACTGAATTTCGATCTTAGTCTTCACTATTATCGGTAAAAAAAAATCTTATGAAATAGTTCTATGTCCATTTTAAGTTGACATTCCAAGATTCTCGCCTATAGCAAAGTCCGGCAATCAAATTAAGGCGCGCGCTCTCATTTAGTACCTATAGGCCACTGATATTAACGAAATTAGCATCTTTCAAATATTTAGTGATAGTTTGAATAAATTTATCCCTATAATATTGCATTTTTTTAAATTATGTATTATTTTTGAATTCATTAGAATACATATGACCTATAACTTTTTTATTGATAAAAATTATAGTAGCTACTTACTTACTTACTTAGAGCGTCTGTTTGATCACAGACTAGGTATCGGTTTCTTTCACGTGTCTGACATTTTACATAAACATATAGCAACGAAAATTAAATAATAGAGTTAAATTCGACTTGACTCGGCTCGATTCGATTCCATTCTATCCAATGTATTTGTAAAATACATCTCATTGAATACATTTTCTTCACGTATTAATATGTTATATGTGAATAATAAACAATTAATTTTTTTACATTATTTTCTTTGTCACAATCAGATCTAATCTATACTTAATATATAAAGCTGAAGAGTTTGTTTCTTTGTTTGGTTGAACACTATGATCTCAGGAATCACAGGTCCGATTTGAGAAAATCTTTCGATTTTAGATAGCTCATTTATCGAGGAAGGCTTTAGGCTATATATAATCACGCTAAGACCAATAAAAGCAGAGAACCAATGAAGAATGTTTCAAAATCGGGCACTTTTTTTGCTTTTCAGAGATTTCGTTAGTGTTAGTATTATATACGTTGCCATGGTAACGTGGTAAGTAGTAGTAATAATATTCGTCCAATAGGACAGGCGAAGGAATTAATCCATACTGCCAATTCTGAAGTTATGTGGTATCAACGCTAACATTTTCAAAGTTTATTTTGTTTTCCTATTCAAAAAGTTTATACTACTTTTATTTCCAATTTTTTAATTGTTCTCTATTACGTATTATAAAAATAAAGTTTGTGTATGTACAATTAAAATAACAACTTTTTGATGAATGGATATGGCTACAAATGACCAAAAAAAACTTTTTTTATACTTTGTCTATATTTTTATATTATTATATTTTGTCTGTTTGTTTGTTTGTTCTGGGTAATCTCCAAAACGACTGGACCTATTTTAACGGGAATTTTACTTTTTACTGCCAGATAGCCGAAATTATAGCGGTTGTCATATTCTATTTTATTTGTCCGCGGCTTCGTCCCCATGGCTATTTCCAAAATGGTTGAACTGATTTTCACGGGGTATTCACTGGTAGATAGCAGACCTTGAATTAAAATTTGAATTTATACACTATGTAGTAATTTACAGCTACCTGTGCTTTCGTTCGTGTGAAATTGACGTGAACGTGAAAAAGACGTGTACCTTACTGGACTCCAATAATAATAGATATACCTAATTAAAGATATATATTTGTATGTAATATGAATTATATCATCTTTTTGCTCAATTTGGCAGCCGTATTGTTTTATTTACCGCGTTTGCTTCTACATAACTCAGCGTTTATAGCAACGTATAAGAATAACTTAAGTATATCGACAATACGGGCATATTATATCTATATAATGAAATATTTAAGATATATAATTCGATAATGTATAGCTTATAACTTTTATTACTTTCTTATATAGTGTTAGTGAGCACTGAGTTTAGTATATAGTAGGTTGAAGATCCAGGTATGTTGCTGATTATAAATCCCATCCCATTCGATATACTATTAGTATTCATATATCTAATGTACACGTTACATGTTACAGTAGATGGCGTTCGTGTCGAAGTTACAAATGTTTTTGAGAAAGCGTTTCTGTAATGTACACTCCCACTCCAATGTTACATTTCTTTAATACATTTTTAAAAAACGCGTGCGGAGCCGCGGGTTGCAGCTAGTGTTAAATAAAAATGTGACCCAAGACGAAACGCTAAACTCACAAGGATACCAGCATTGAAATTGCTTGACGACAAATTTTGAATTTGACGAGGATGTCTAGCCAAGTATATATATAAAAAGGAACACGTTATGATTTCATTATACTATTTTTTCTTCAATAAAACCTCCAGCCCTTTGCAGAATTTCGTCAATCGACGAACAGCCGAACAGCTTACCATTGGGTAATCGTCACTTCTAATCCATTCATTATGCCGTAATACCACTGAATTGTTTTACCTAACTAGTCAGGGTTAACCCACGAAATATTTCTAAATACACATCCTCTAATTAAAATATAATACTTGATATTACACGATGAATGAAACGAGTTAAGTTTATAACTAAGACATATATATTGCGTTCGATAAACACGTCTTTACGAATGCGGAGAAATAAAAGAAACCTGTGAATGACAGACCAATTAACGCTAGCGTCTAATCGTCTAACCAACCGTTGAGAATATTGAGAGGTGGAAGCACAATAGATGACAATACTAGTCCTGTGAATACTATACGGTTAATAAAAATAAGACATAAATGACTATGAAGCCTCTCTACCTGTTATTTAAATATATTAATCAGTTCTTAGTCCCAGCTTTCCGTTTGTAATAAAGCTTCATTTATATGACTTTATATCACTTTATGTGATACTGTCCCAAAATATGTGGTACAAGTTGAATAAGAGCTAACGTATAATAAAACATAATAGATCTTATTCAATTATGCATTAACTAGCTGATTCCCGCGACTTCGTCTGCATTGTTTATTTTCTCAATCGTTTTGTTATATCTTAATGGGATTAGCCTGCGTTTTTGACAAAACTCCCAGACGGTTTGACTTTTTCCGGCAATTCTAACAATTATCGTTATATTCCGTTAGTCAACCAAATTACAAAAAAAAACTTGACAGACTATACGAGTATACCCAAACATTTTTCGTGAGTCACTCTATTTATTAACGAAAACCGCATGAAATTGCGCTTAGTAGTTTTTGAGATTATCGCGAACAGACAGACAGATAAACGTTGCGGAGGATTTTGTTTTATATGTTATATAGCGGGCCCGGTGGACCTTATCCCTCCCTGATAATAAAAAAAAAACACTTGACAAACTGTATTCCTAAACCTTCCTCATGAATCACTTTATCTACTGGTGAATACTGCATGAAAATCTGGTCAGTAGTTTTTAAGTTTATCGCTAACAGACAGGCAGACAGACAGACGTGGTAGAGTACTTTGTTTTATATTATGCAATGATATGTAGTGATAACATCACCGGTTCGAAAAACATTCTAAACTCTCAGTAAAACCTGCTTCACAAGGCATTTACACTTACTGTGCGGCAAGTTGAAAATATATTTTCGAGCCTTATTTATTTATTTATTAAAGGACAGCTAGTGGCCAATGCACCACATATGAAATTACGCTTTATGTGAATAAACAAAATGGTAAACAAACTAAATCAAAACACTACAAAAACAAACACAATATAAACTTAAATAATAACAAATAACCCTAGGTAGCTAATACTGTAGAAATATTATGATACAATAGAATGAGAATGTTCAGTAACAAGAATAGGAAATACAATATCAAAAACGGAAACATAGTAAAGTTATTGTTTGTAAATTGTTAGGAAGTAAAATTTATGTCTCTCAGCAACAATAATGCTTTTTCCTTGAAAGTGCACAACGAATTTCCAAAGATGTCCAGTTCATTTCCCAATTTGTTGTACAGAGTACTCAGTCTTGATACAGATGATCCAATATTAGTTCTATGATTGGAGTTTTTATTTGTATTATTTATTGTAGAACCTTAAATACTTAAGGTAGTAAGCCGTTCAATTTAATTCAATTTAATATCATCAAATACGAATAATCCAACTCAGGCAGGGATTCCCGGGAATACGTCAATATCACTTTCATAGATTCATTACAAGGCCCAAAAGTTTTATTTGAGTTCACCCCTGTGGAAGGATTGAAACATTACCATAATTGCTTCACTTTTTAACTAAACTTTGCCTGTCGAACAACAAAGTTCTGAAGTGTGCGAGGTCGCTATGTCATAGTACTCCTGAACTGAGAGAAAGTTTATACTTATCGGTGAATAACTTTTTTTATAACTCACTAATAATATTGTCCTGAAGGGCCTTGACAGCATCATCACGCGTGACGGAGACTGCAGAAGGCGTTTAATTTATAACAAATGGAAGGGTATCAAAGTGGCCGACACTCGGTTTGCGGTTAGGTTAAGTTATTGCTTATGCGATTCTGTGGATCTATCCATTACAGCTAACCGTACTCTATGTGCATTGTATATGTAATGAATTCATATGCAATTCTTCCCTGATTCTTTTTACACATAAAAAAGTAGTTCCTCACTGAAATTATGTAGCTATCGTGAGGTTGTTTAGGGGTGAAGTGTTGTGCTGTGTATGTTGTGAGGCAATGAATTTGATTTAAGACTTATGCATCATAAAGTCTAAACCACTTTATGAACAATTTAAAATATATCATTAGGTGCATACCCAGAATCAATTACTATGTGTTAACCTCTTATGTCGAGAACATTGAATCTTTCTCTTTATTTATTTATTTCATTCGAAGTACCAACAAGATTTACGATAGGACAGTCCAATAGATTACATTTAGAATGACTGTATAGAAGTGCAATCTTAATTATAATTGTTTACTACGAATTATATGGTAGAGTAAATAACTTAATTAAAAGGTTAAAAGGAAAGAACTAACTTAACATTTATTTTTCTATTTTTATCTTATGTTGCTTAAATATATCTTTTAATATTGGCTGAGAGTATTTGTGAAGATATATCGATTTGAAGTTTATAATTCGATAGCATTCTCGTCAACGGAGAATAAAGGCCTAAATTATAAATGTTAACAAACGCTTAAATTAAACATGCACGAGTATTATCAGTGAAGTTGTTTTAACTAAATTTATATCCCCAGAAAATAAATAAGTATTAAAGTAATTAATTGGTTATACAAATAATAGAGTTTTCAATGGATCCGACGCAGATAAATTTTGGTGTAGGCATGGAAATTATGTCTATTTTATAATTGAATCGCAGTGAAATTATTTTTTTGTCACTGCTATTTCACAGGTAATATAGCGAAATATGGACGACCTTCCAACACTTATTATTGCCACTAATGCATCGCGGTAATAAATTATATGTGAAAAGTTATAGTTTAGAGAAGTGAACTATCAAGCTCCATGCGATATAAACAGTTGACGTCGCATGACAAAATATTTTTAAAAGAAATGAAAATAACAGGGCCGCTTGAAATATTTCATGTACAAGTTAATGTAATACGGCCTGTATTTTATATTAAATCAGTCTAAACAAAGTTAGTCTAATGTTAAATAAACATTTATTTATAACGATGACAGGCGATGGCTAGAAAGGAGTACTTTGTACCTCGAATAGGTGGTAACTGATGATTGGGTATTTTAATCATAATATTATTTTAGTGAAGCTGATTAGAACGCTCCGTATAATAAGACGTGTAATTATTCCTACTATGTGCTTCTGAAAAGAATATTGAGCAGCCTAGAGGTTATAAAATACAAATTGGCTGATAGCATGCTACTATTAGCAAATTATATTGTTAACTATCTGTAACCGCAGCTTCGTACACGTTTTTTTTTAATCGTGTTAAAGAAATATAAAATTGTGAGACCATGTACAATTATAGAAATGCTCTCTAAAAACAAATGTAAGCACGACACAGAAGCCACTTGCATCATGTAACGTATACATTAGATATATAGATACTAAAAGTGTGTCAAATGAGGTTTTCATCAGCAACATATCTGAAACCTTAACCCACAATATTACTACCTCAATACTGACTCACACTGTGTAAAGAACTAATGAAATAATGAATTAAAGATGTTATTATAATGATATAATATGTCCATATTGTCAATAAGTAATACGTTTATGGTATACTATAGTTTTAGAAAGACCCCTTCAATCTTCAAAATTTCTATTAATAATTATAATGTTGAATTGTATACAATGAATAGCTGAAGCTAACGCCATAAAATTTTGCATCAATATTAATCAAGATATAAAAATGTCTATCTGTCTAAGCAGTTTTTGATATTTTACATTTTAAGTAGTGCTCATTAAACTCGATACAATATTCTTATGTTTTACTATGTGTTATATTTAAAAATAATCTTGTATTTTATACATTATTGTTGAGACATAAACATAAACTGACTCAACAACTATGTTGACATGACAACCACTTCTCTATTCAAATATATATCAATAAAACAATATGGCCGCCAAAATGACCGCCAAGACAATATAATTGAAATTACAGACATAGATACAGATATATAAAGTTCAATTATATTTATTCTTGGAGTCCAGTACAACGCACATCTTTACAGTGAACAACATATTTTTGCTAAATTTCATGAGTTCGAAGTCGCGGGTAACAGCTACTCTAAAATAGAATATCCTTAATTACTTCCTATAAGGTCAGCTATCTGCCAGTGAAAGTCCCGTGAAAATCGGTCAAACTGTTTTGGAGATAGAACTGCGGTCGAAGCCACGGTTAACAGCTAGTCTAAATTAGAATATATTAAATTACTTTTTATAATATCCGCTATCTGTCGGTGAAAATCCCGTAAAAATTGGATGAACCGTTTTGGAGATAGCACCGCGGACGAAGCCACGGTTAACAGCTAGTGTAAATTAAAATTACCTAAATTACTTTTTATAAGGTCAGCTATCTATCAGTGAAAGTCTTGTGTAGATTGGTTAAACCGTTTTGGAGATAACACTGCGGGCGAAGCCACGGTTAACAGCCGGGAATTGTTAAACCGATTAAAAATCTTAAATTGGGTTTTTACTTTTCAGGTCAATTACGTTACGGCATTTGTTATGTTATATTTTATAATTGATTAATTGAAGTGAAATTTCTAATGCGACTTCCAACAAGGTTATGTTATAGATTTGGATATTTCTTCACTCGAAAATGATAATTAAAAGATGCGATCAATTGTGAATTATAAGCAATGTTAATAAAGTTTGTCTTAAAGAAACAATATGATTTCACTAAAAATCAATTTCTACCCCTTCCTATTTGCATTTCCACATTACGAAGTTTCACTTCTTCCGCGCGGAGGGACTCCACGCATATTTTTTTTATTTTACTCCAGGCTATGTATATATATCTATATATCTGTGAATTTTATCTGTGAAGCAAAATATATTTAGATAGAGAGAGAGATAAATAGTATTCTTAACAATAAATTGTGACGCAAAGACGATATGACTATTATGAATCTCTAATAAAAAAGAAGAACAATTTTCCGAAACATAATACGAAGAGAAAACGTAACTAAATTGAGCACATATTAATGAATATGTAATGAATCGTACGGAAAATCTTTAGAAGTAAAACAGTGACTTTTGGCAGATAAACTTCTATCAATCTCATATAATCTTAATTTGAATTGACAGAAAGGCCACCAAACGTCAGCTAACAATCTACAACTGTTAAGAAAATAAAAACTTATGTAGACAGCACCATTAACAGAGGGAACACGTTACACTCAAAAATAACCCTTAGCAGTACAGTTTAGAGATGAATTTCGGTCAAACTATTTTCGCAAAACTCCAATATAAATTACGTTGATAAATCCAGGTGATGTGGTTACATAGACGGTTACATTGCCGGTTGGTATATAAAAACTAAACTTGGCTGAACTAATGGTTGCCTATTTTTTATTTCTTACGTTACTAGGTTAAAGGTGGAAACATGCTTTTAGAATGCTACATCGTTCGATGCTACGTACCACTAGTTGAATCAAATTAAATTGACTAATTTCAATTACCAGAAATAAGCTATAAACAAGCACGAAGCGTTGCTCGCATACGCCATCCGATCCAAATTGTAATCGGCACGTTGCTCACATAAGCCACCTGATCCAAATTGTAAACAACGCGATGCTTACATAAGCCACCTGATCCAAATTGTAAACGACGCGATGCTCACCTACGCCACCAGATCTAAATTGTAAACGACGCGTTGTTCACATACGCCACCTGATCCAAATTGTAAACAACGCGTTGCTCGCATACGCCACCCGATCCCACCAAACCAGATTTGTATGTAACCGAGAGTAAGTGTATACATGCCATATATCGCGTTGAAAGCAGTCTATTAGTAGATAACACCCGATGCCACGCGCCCTGTAATTTTGTAGTTATTGTTTATTTAGTGCCTTTTTATATGCTGGATTCTTATTTTTTATTTTAGGAGAGCGATTAATTGATATCATGTTTTATACGACCTTAGTTTATAATAATATGGAGATATAAAATCATTACATAGTATAAAACAAAGTCCCCTACCGCGTCTGTCTGTCTGTCTGTTCGCGATAAACTCAAAAACTACTGAACGGATTTTCAAACAGTTTTCATCAGTGGATAAAGTGATTCATGAGGAACGGTTTGGTATATATTTTGTCAAGGTTTTTTTATTATCAGGGCGGAACAACGTCTGCCGTACCTGCTAGTAAGTAATAAAGCATGAAACCTTAATGAAGTTTTTTTTTATTACTACCAAATATGGACATTTACTTTTATTTGATACAACTAGTAGCATCCGGTTATATATATTTTGTTATTGTTTTTGAACAGAATGTATACTATAATTGCCTCTGACTCTTCAGGAATTTCTTCAGTTCTACCTATTTTTTTATCCTAATATTGGTATTGGGATAAAAGTTAGTTATTGGTATGTTTATTACGCTGTCACCCCTTAGCTACTATATCAATTATTATGAAATTTTGCAGACAAGTTATCAGAGGCACGAAAAAGGATATATCTTACATCCAGAAAAAATGTATTTTTCCCAAGTGTGTATATGTATAGTACACAATTCAGAATAACGCGAGCGAAACCGTGAGCAAAAGCTAGTCGATCATATTTCCACTGTTATCAGTCCCGTGACTGTTGAATTCGTTACGTGTGTCGTATTTCTTGTCCTGTCTTTCATGTGTTTTATTTATTACCTAGAGGGCCCGGCAGACGTTGTCCCGCCCGCATTAAAAATAAATCCTTGGCAAATTATAAACCAAAACATTCCTCATGAATCACTTTATCCACTGGTGAAAACCGCATGAAAATCCGTTCAGTAGTTTTGGAGTTTATCGCGAACAGACAGACAGACAGACAGACGCGGTAGGGGACTTTATTTTATACTATGTAATTTATTAATGTATGTAATGTATCATTAATATTATCGTTTTAATGATATATTATGTGCACCTAGAGTATCGGGACGTCACAACGCTTTTTAAATCATAATTTCAAGACCAATGAAGAGAGAGCATACACTTGAATCAACATTGTAACATCTATAGAATAAGGCAAATTTTCAAAAGAAACTTCGAACACAAAACTAAATATAACTGACACGGAAAATAAATATTTATTTATAAAAAAAAACTTTTATTAGATACGTTCTCATACACGCCAATTAGAAGTTACATATGTAGAATATATTTCAATGTCAAATCCTCTGTCCAAAAATCCTTTACGAGTAGCGGGTATTCACAATTCACTCGACAATGGGTCCCGTTCAACCGTTCTCACATTTCATATGATAAAGTAGGTACAATAAAATAGTATTATTTGTAGCATATATTCGGCGCCGTACGAGATTTCATGTATTGTTACAAGTCAATGTCGGATTTGTCGTTTTAATTTATATTATTCATATAACACAATAATTACAACTACGCGTAATATAGCGTGTAGCTGTGTATATACAATATTGATATTTTGTATTGAGATGTTACCACCCATTATAATTATGCTTGATTGATTAATAAACTTTATAAAAATGTATATAATTATTGTTCCGAGTGCCAATATATATGAAAACCACACAAAAGCTGTGTCAGGGACGCTGTAGCTACAAAGTGCCTATAAATTAAATAATTTTTCACACAGTGTTATTTAAGATTATAAAAAAATTGAAGTGGTTCAAAGAGACTAAAGTGTTGAGAATAAGGTTCAATTTATTTTAATAGATCGTCACTCATAGTTGATGGGACGTCCCACTATAAAGTTATTATTTAAACTTTTCGCACGTTTTTAAGTACAATAAAATTCTACGAATTGTAAAATAACTTGAGCAGCGGGAGATCTAACAAGTGTTTAAAAAGCAAGTCACTAACGTGGTGTGTAGGTTATTTCACATGAAGCGGGTAACCAAGCGAACATTACTTATAGAAATTCGTTCACATTCAGCTTAATTGTAATTCTAGCATGTATAAACGTGAGCACATATTCTTTATATAATTTTTATTTGCACAACTATGTAATTGTACAAAAATAATTGTAAGATAAGAAGTGGTTTTATTTACTTTGATAATGATTCATATAGAAATTGTATTGTCATATT